>WHPZ01588533.1:1441-13930 GCA_016617965.1 Macrosiphum rosae
AATTTCATGTATCTACGGTCATTTGTTTTAAAGTTACACCAAAAACCAAATTCAATTTTCTGAAAAATCGATTTTGCGTAAAAATTCCCGTTTTTTCTTAATTTTTATTTTGTTTTTCTTGGCACTTTTGAAAAGTACTGGGAATTTTAAATGTTGACCTACCCAATGCACCAACGATATTCACTTTCCAATCGAACAAGATACTGAAGTCGAAAATCGAAGCATTATTTCGACTACTTATCGTGTACACAGATACAAAAATAAAAAATTAAAAAATTAAAAAAAAAATATAAAAACACACATCATTGTAAAATCAATACATTCATCGTTCCACTCAGAATCTAAAAGTTTTCCGAAAGTCAGTTAAAATTGTTTTAACCGTTTGAAGTTAGACGTTGGAATATTGGATATTTATTCGCCATTGAATACGAAAAACGACGAAGACGGAATTTCAATTAAAAATATCTACAGAAAAAAAAACTGATTTTAGATTTTTTGGTTCAATTATGGATTACACAATCAGAGTGAAATCATATATTATACAAATAAAGGTAATGAACAATCACTAATCATAATTTATGAAAAAAGGTAGGTATACTAATACACTTTAGTTTATTAGAACTATAAAACCATACTAACTTAATATTCAATCAATAGTCCAAAAATGCTACCCATGCATTTGTTGTCTCCGTCTTACACACACACGACATAGCAAATAAATTGTCGTTCACTAGTTTGAATAGTGTGCTGTTAGTTTTGATATTAGAGTGATTTAACCTATTATCAATTTTTTTTAGATAATAACATTATATATATTGTGCTTAATCGTTGTCTTTTATACGATATTATAATTTTCAAGCGAGATATAATTTTTATTTTTTCCGTACCAATATATCTTGCTTGAAAATGGAAATTTCGAAAAATCGGCAAAGCTTAAGGACAGATAATGTTCTTAACTAAAAGTTTTATAATAGTCAATTCACTCTAGTATCAAAACAACAGCACACTATTGAAACTAGTGAACGACAATTTGCTACGTATGTCGCGTGAGTGTAAGACGGAGACAACAAATGTATGGGTGGCGTCCTCTTAACTTAATAGACTTAAAACAGTCAAAACTCATACGACTATACGAATACTATGTATAACAGTATTAAATAAATAAATAGTAGGTACCTATACAAATTTAGAATTTAACATTTTCAATATCAAACACGGATATCAAAATGTAATGATATAACTTTAAGTTACCTTAACTTTTCTGTTGACGGAATAACAATTCTGATTCGCAGCAGTATATTTCAAGTAGGCAATCTACCTGAGGTAGATCGCGGACCTCGTGCTGTTTATACGTAAGTGTATCTTTGTATGATTTAACTCTAAAGTATCAAAGTTAGGTAGGTATACCAAGTTTGCCTTTTATACTTAATTCCACCTATGGTGGATTAATATAATCAATTAATACAAACTCCTAACCTAATCGTATTAAAATCCGATGAATAAAAAAAAAAATTTAATCCTTTTTAAATTAGCCTATTTTCTTCCCAAAGGTCTAATCTACACATAAACATTAATTTATGTATCTATATATTATATAAAGGAATTTGTCCTCCATGAGGGATCAACGTAGAGCCCAAACCACACGGCGGATCTGCTTGAAATTTTCAAGATCGATTAATATTATAATTTCACAGTGCTTTAAGAAAGGATTTTTGGAAATTCTTATTAATATTATTATTTAATATTTATTTATCACAACAAAAACCCTTTGTAAACTACGTATAAAAATGGCTAAGTAAAAAATGTTTAAACATTATAAAGATGCGATATCATGAATAAATGCTGAGTATATTGAATTTAAGTAATATTACTTTGTTAATTTATTTACTTGTCGAGGAATTATTTCTTAAAAGAAACAAAGTGTGATGAACAAAATAATTAAACGGCGAAGGACTATTAAAATATAACTTATAATTATTTATATTTATATAATATTCTAAGTAATTTCTCGCCAAGTAAATAAATTATTGAAACAAAAACGGTTTACTTAAATTCAATATAGGTACTTAGCATTTATTCATGATATCACATCTTTATAGTGCTCAAAGATCTTATATTTTTTTTACTTAGCCATTTTTACAGGTAGTTTATGAAAGGTTTTTTTTGTGATATCGCTAATTTTTATCATAAATGCAAATAATGATAATGTATCTATAGTAGGTATATAATATATTATATATACATATTACATATTGTATAAAGTACGGACAACATCTGCTTGTGTAAATACTGAGTAAATATTTAGTATTTACACAATAATCTATAAGAACGGTATTATTGTTTATAGTACGGTAATGTTGTCATATTTTCCCCGATGACTAGATAACAAACATTGGCAACGCTGATGCTATGATGACGATAGCTGCCGTGATTCTGAATTAAATATAAATTTCCATTAAAAAGTTCGCACTTTTTCATTTATAACTTAATTTATAAACTTACGATTTTTACAAAAGCACGTTCTAACAATATTTCTGATGTTTTAAAGTTTACTAGTAGTTAATTGATACGTTAGAAAATTAGTTATGTCGTACAACAAATTTATCTGTAGTTTACACAGTTTAAATAGGCAACTCCTGCTTTCATATACAAACCGTCAAGTCGTACAGTTATTATTATTTTTTTTTTACTTAGCTCGCGCTACGACTGTGGCGCTGGATTTATATTATTATTATTATTATTATTATTATTATTATTATTATTATTGATTAGAGGTTGTCATTGGCAGTATAATATTGACTAACTCATAAGATATTATATTTTGTTCAACTATTTTCACTTTTTATAAATCACGTTGATCCCTCAGGAGGACAATGCCTTTATATACATAGATGTCATCTATTGTAGAAATTACTGTGAATAAAATGTTGACATCTCAAATAGTTGTACCAATTATCGTTGATGGTGCCTGCCTTTTTCGTTAAATTTCCTTTCATTCCTTTCACTCGAGAAAAATGCCAGGAGATCCGAAATACAATTGTTGCGTATGTCTCTGATAATTGGAATACCTTTACAATTCATCAAATCGGTCAGAAAGTAATAATAATACAGGTATGAATTTATAAATAGTAATAATAATAATACCATTTTTTTTTTAATAATAATAAACCCAACAATCGCGAAAAGTACCGTTTAACAACAAGTATAAAATAATGCTCATGGTGCGATTGCTAAGCGGTTCACCGGCGGGAGAAGTAGGCAAAAAATACCACATTTTTCATTTATTATAATAAGAAACAATAGTTGACTAAATTACCAGCCACGGTGAGAATAATAATAATAATATACAAAAACATTTAACAATGAATAATGTTGTACTGTGCCGCAATCCGGCGCACCAGCAAAAACGGCTGCTACTCGCCCAAGGAAAACATCGCTGAGACGGGAAAAAAGTATAGTAGCGCCGAATTAAATACATCGCGCAGATCCTTAGCCCGTAAATCGTGACTATCGTATTTTTTTTTCTGGAGCAAGAGTACCTAGAGTGAAATCTCTACAATATACAAACTTTGAATCCACGTTAGTTACATTTTGGATTAAAAATAGTTTGGAAAATATAATTGATGAAAAAAAAAAATTATTATTATTTTATACGTCATTATTATGTACAAAATATACCTATGTTATTTAAAAACTGGCCTATTGTAATTTCTTTACAACTGTAATTGTAACTCTCACATCAACTGTATAAATTGTCTTGCAATGTATTTTTAACTTTTAGCCTTTCAAATATCGTGAAATATATTTGATCTATCAATTTCGTAATTACATCTTACTTACACATGTGAGTATTTTATTTTATACTTTGGGAAACCTTGTTTGAGGATCGTGCCAGTTTTCCGTTTACCCACTATGACGTTACCTTATTAATTTACCGAAAAATCCCAATACACACAAGGCCGTATTTTTTAAACCCCCTCCACAATGAAATATTTATATCATTTTAAAAAAAAGTATGAAAGTATCTATTTACAATTAATAAGGTACAGTAATTGTTGCAGTAATTTAACTCCAGAAATATTATTCATTTACATTCCAGGATTACACCACCTAAAATTCAAAACAATAATATCCAATAATAGATGCGTAGATACCATACCGTCGAGCGTCTTCCTGCCTTAAGTCTTAATAGTAGGTTTTTCTGAAGTCAGGATGTCAATTTGCTACACATATTATTAACACAAAGATGATACCCAATTTTGTCAAACATATATCTTTGTAAGTAAATAGTAATTACAACAATACGTCTTACGTCTACATATATAATGATAAAAAGACATTTTTTTTTAAATACAAGTTGTGGGTAACCCATCTGATTTAAAACTGCGCCTATAGGCTGAAACCGTAGACACGCCTATGATAATAATAAATTATAAACTATTATAATTTTATATATTATTAAAAATACAATTTCTTCAGTATTTTAATTTTTATGTTATAATTGCATTTGTTGGAATTATAAACAAAACACTTTATATTATAATGTAGTGTATAAGTAATATATTCACATTGTAGCAGACGCTGACTATGCATTTTTTTATAATACTACAGCATATAATATGTCTTGTGTAGTGTATAGCCGGGTATACATAGTTAGTCGTTGATTTATATTACGCCTCGTAACACTATTGTATATCGTATCATTTTACTTATTATTATATTATATATATATATATATATCCGATTTTATTATTATTTACCTTTAACTTCTGTATACCTGTGTACTTCAACAGTATTGAATAATGCAGGTACCCTGATTGAGTTATTATCCTTGTGATTTATAAGATCATAAGCAAAGTTATCGGTCCAAATGTTGAACACAAAGTGAATTGTCTATACAGTTACCGACCAAGGCTTAGGTCTAAATCATAAATTCTATATGGTTATACATTTTTCAAAGTCAATATTTATTAATACGCATGGCACAAGAATGGTATGAGAAAACATGATAATTTAAATAATATTGGAATGTTTCAAATTGCTATGATTAATATTTTATGAATTATACTAAAATAAAAAAAATTGTAAGAGGAGAAGTGGTTATTGTAAGTTTGAATATTCAATGTTGTCAAATGTCAAAATTTGAACTTCGATAACTGGTAAAAATGTATGACGTGGTTTTATGTTAAGCTTTTATTAAAATTACCAGTAATAAACTTATGAGAAATCTCGTACTAAATTTTCATCCTATTATGTATTGAGATACATTTTACACAGGAAATTACACAAACGAATACATGAATATATAAGTATAAGTGTATAACCCTTATTTATGTACCTTTGATAATATGTAATAATTTACCTAATAAATCATAAGTCACAAGTGTTTCAATACTTATTTCGTTACATCATTATATTATTATATTATACTTTATTATACCATTTGAGTGATAATCAAGCATGGTTTTGAACTTTTTGTAAAATGTCTGAGAATATTGATGTACGCTCCTACACAAAATATAATTTTAATTTATAAGTTATAAGTTATTAATCTTTAGTTTTTTTTTAATAGCACCCTTACTTACGGCCAATGTGCATTGGATTTATACTTGTATAGGTATACAAATTGATGGCTTAATGATTGAATTCTTTAAGATATATATAATATATTATTATAGTACATATTTTTACATTTATATGACTTAATTATATAATATTATTATGAGTAGGTATGTTTTTTTTTTAAATACAAATTAAATGTCCAAGTAGGTATTGATCGGTTTTGAATATTTTCTACATACACATGTTTAGTATGACTATGTATGATAAGAGCAGGTATATATTATTTTTTTAAATACAAAATTTGAATTGATGGAGCTGTAAGTGTTTTAATTTTTTTCCTGTTAAGTTATAAATAATAATCAATAATTTAGATTGTTAATTTACGGACTAACAATATTCGAGACTTACAAATCGATATTAATAATTGTTAACAGAACTAATAAGGGCATCACGCTACGGATGGATGTAATGTTGTATTGGGGAAACGAAATGTAACTTCCTGTCCGAAAATCTATATTAACAGTTAATAATCTAAAAATAAGAAAAAATGCGAGATTACTACTGTAGTAGGTAAAACATACACACATAAAATATACTTAATCTATGTACTGATTTTACAATGATGTGTGTGTTTTTTTTTTAAATTTTTTTTTGTGTCCGTCATTATATATTTCAATACAATAAAAGTGTTTGGATTTCCTTCAACAGTATCTTTTCTGATAGGAAAGTGAATCTAGTTGGTACTTTGGAGGGTAAAAAGTAAAAAACAGTAGTTTCGTAGTAGTCTCAAGAGCGACTTCAAAAACAAATGAAAAATTAAGGAAAAACTGGAATTTTTACGCGAAATCTGTTTTCGAGAAATCGATATTAGTTTTTGGTGCAACTCTTAAACAAATAACCGTAGTTACATGCAATGTGGACTGAATGTTTTTATTACCATTTTCTATACACAATTAACATTTTGAAATTAATATACTTGGTAATGTCATAGGCTGTTCGACTGTCTTTGCTCAGAATCGTTTTTATCGTATAGATTTTCGATATTTTGTGTTGCAGTGGCGTAAATAATGTTATATTTATTATATGCATATTATATACCAACGTAACGTACCATAAATATTATACCCCTTATAGGAATTACATATTCTGTAGATAGCGATGAAAAATTGTTTTAACTGAACATACGTTATTATTCATTAATCTAATTTGTTTATATTAGCATTTTCTATACACCATAATATTTTCCAAATATTTTGACTTATTTTGAGCTCTTTACGGACATTTTCAGTTTCCATTTTTTTTATAAAAATATCAATACAATTTTATGTGTTGGTTAAAAAGATTGAAAATTTAAAAGAAGGCTCCTAGTATATTGTTTCAAAGGCAGATGAAAAATATTGAAAATCTTTAGTCACAGTTTTTTTTTATAAGCATTTAAAGTTCAAATATTGACGAAATACGGAAAAATCAATAAAATTAGCAAATTATTTTGAGTTAAGAATTCGTAAAAATTTTTCTTTTTAAATCTAAGATTTGAAAATTGAATACAAGATAACTCATAAGTTTGTCTACCTTTATCAATAAAAAAATCTCTGCCGGAAAGTCAAATTAAATTTTTATGAGCGTTTGAAATTAAAATTTTTACAACATTGGATATTCACTCGATTTCTCATGTACTGTAAATACATGAAAATTTCACTGAAAGTTTATACTAGCAATTCCTATACCCCATACAATTTTGAAAATATTTTGACTCTTTTTGAGCTGTTTACGGACATTTACAGTTTTCAATTTTTTTAGTTTTTTTTTCTATAAATATCAATAAAATTGTATCTGTTGGGCCAAAAAGTGTAAAAATTTAATACAAGGCTCCTGATATATTGTTACAATATCAGTTGAAAAATATTAAAAATACATAGGCACAATTTTTTTTTATAAGCATTTAAAGATCGAATTTTAACATAATTTATCAAATTTAAAATGGAATAATTATTTTGTAATTCAAAATTTATAAAATGTTTAACTCTTATATCTAAGGTTTGTTGTTGAGGTATAACGTGTTATAAGTACCTAACGGATATTGTGATATGATTAATTTGGAACTTATTATAGGCACCTATTATAGGTTAATTTTTTTTAATACCATAGATAAGTATATAATATGCCTTATACCTAGACTGACATACCGTCTCCACTCAGAATCGTTTTTCTTGTACAATGATATTATATCATTGAATTGTAATGTGTAATGTGTATGGATGGTGTTAAATTTGAATTTAATGATATAGGTAATCGTAATATCATTGTATAAGAAAATGATTCTGAGCGAAAACGGTCAGACAACCTATGATATTACGAAGTAGGCATATTTGATGATATTAAGGTGAATAAAGTAATTTATACATAACCTATTTAGTATTTACGTGGAATCTTGTTTTAAATTTTCAATCCTTAGATATAAAAGTTGAACATTTTATAAATTTTTAACTACAAAATTATTATTAAATTTTAAATGTGATCAATTTTGTCAAAATTTGAACTTTAAATACTTATAAAAAAACTTGTGCCAATGTATTATTAATATTTTTCAACTGCTATTGTGACAATATATCAGGAGCCTTGTGTTAAATTTTCACGCTTTTTTACCCAGCAAATAAAATTTTATTGATATTTATAAGAAAAAAAAAAATATTGAAAATTGATAATGTCCGTAAACAGCTTAAAGAGAGTCAAATTATTTTCAAAATTGTATGGTTTATAGAGAATGGTAATATAAACATTCAGTCAAAATTTCATGTACCTACGGTCATTTGAGTTGCATCAAAAACCAAAATCAATTGTTTTTCATTTTTAATTCATTATTTAAAAAATTGTTAAGTTTGACAAAGACGTCTAATATTCATAGTTTCAGCTTTTTGGCTGATTAAGAACATTGCTAAACGTCTGCCATGATAGTCGTATTTTGTATCATTTTGTATTTTGTATCATCTTACATCGATTATTATCACGGTTATTACGACCCGAGGAAGCTCTATGGATCTAAATTTAAGACTAATTATAATTTTTACTAACCAATTATAAAGAAACCGTTTAGAAAAAATTATTGTAAATTAATTACTCAGGAAAACCTTTCCAATTTTAAAAGAACATAGGTAAAAATATCGAGTGCACCATAGTTACGTAATAAAATACATACCTATATTATGTTTGATATAATATTAATATTTATGTATCTGAATGCTATGGGAAACCAAACAAAAAAAAATACTATTAAAAACGATATTTACTATTGTCTATAATTAATGACAATATTCACTAGAAATCTACTTTCCGCCGCAGTTATGGACTTTATAGTGACGTTTAAACGTGACGGTCGACGGTGATGGCGAAGCGTCCGACGTCTCAACGATTAGAGACATCGGTTTTTTTAGAAAGACTCTCGGACAGGTGATAAATCTCCTCGATATAATATTATTTATATTATTACTCTGTCGTCGTCGTAATTGTGTAGTTTTCTGATTTAAATGACAACCGCGAAACTCTCCGACTGCCTTGACGAGAGGCCGGAGCTGAACTGGCCGTACCCGACTGATGCAGGAACCATCTCGAAGCACGTTCGACGACTCGATATTGGTCTTCAGGAGATTGGCTAACACAGGGTCAGGGACCGAACCACGTCAGTCGAGTGACCTGACCTAGGTGTCGAGGAAAGAGGAGGGTCTGAGCTGGTTGGCTCGGCCCGGTTGTTTGCTTCCGGATGTCGATGAAAAACTAAACACTGCAAACGCGTAACGTACATTATACCTAATGATAATTTAGATTTAGACAGGGGCGCATCAAGGGGGGAGGGAGTCAAGAGGAGCAGTTGCTCCGGGCAGCAGGGACAGTGAAATATTTAAGGGCTGCAGAAAAATGGTAATGTCGTTTGTAACATAAAAAAAAATAAAATATTTAGTAGAATAAATATTAATCATTTTAGTTTACGAATTTACGACGTCAATATTGTCGGATGATCTAAAATCGTAATGGAATCTAATATTAGAACTATTAGGTACTTATTGGAAGAAAACGCTGTTTATGGACCTTGTTTTCGTAATACCTTGTACCTACGTACTAATCGTACTATTTTTAATATTATCACTATTCACTGCATATAGTCGGCTACAGACGAAAACCTCGTAAGTCACTCTTATCAAATTGTCATGTTATAGTCACCGGGGCACCGAGCTGCCCGCATATGATATTGCCATTTACCATTATATTGCAGTAATTAGACTCTGTATAGCTAGTTCTTCGATTATAATATCTATTACACCCACGTGTGACACACCTACCGTTCCAAAACCTATAGTTCCACTCCCCTCCCAATGGCCTATGTTGCCGCGGGATAATTAATAAAAAAATAAAATAAAATAAAAAAATGTCTATTATATTATTCCTATATATTTGTATATTATTCTATACCTACTATTTATTTATTCAAAAATAACAAAAGTTTTGAACTTGGTCAATTTTTAGAATACCTACCTAATATTATTGTTATACAATATTTTACATTTTAAACATAGTATACCTATTTCCTTAGTAGCTCATCGTTACAATAATTCATAGCTAGGTATAGAAAATACCATGATACATGAATTTTAAATTAATAATAATATGTATTACATATAGTATATGTAATAATTTATTAATTTGTTGTTTTTATTAATTTGTACAAATTGTATCCGATTCATGCGTTTAAATATATTGTAAAAGACAATACCTAAGCGTAGCAAGAGTAGATGATTAATTAGTAAGTATGCATATAGTTTTTTTGTAAGTATATTGTTTGTTCGAGCGTAGCCGTAACATTTTTTTTTTTTTGGTTATTTACTTGTAAAATAAGGCGTATACTGAATATATATCTTAATAAAATAAGCTACATCGATTCTTATGAAGCATCTGAGAAACCAGTGTTAATCAGAAGTAATATTTTTAAGAAGCAAATAAGAACAAGCTCTTATATAGTACTGTAAAAGCCAGTTACAAATTGCAATATTTCCTTTCGCTAACCATATTTGTGACAGTAATGTTTTTATTTTTATTTTTGTCATATTATACAAGTGCTGCGTATAAATAAATCGATTTTATATTTTCAATACCAAATTTATGACATGGTTGCATCAAGTCTGCGCAATGGTAATTTATAAAAAATGTTTCACATAATACATCGTGTATAACATTTTGAAATTCAATTTCATCAGATATTTTATTTCCCAGGCATAAATATTTCGTTATGTTTAAACTTTCTGCGAAGATAACTAAATGTTGACTAATGTTTAATTTTACTAATAATCTTATTTTGTCGTTAAATATATTTGACATTTATCATTTTACCTAACAAAATTACAATATTGCAACGGTGGAGGGACGGGGTGAATTATGTTATAACCTGAACAAAAAAATTAAGATTGATTAATTATTATAAACACAATTTGCTTAGATAAATATTATTTATTTTTATTAAAGTACCAATAAACGATTATATACACTTACTCTATGGGTAGGTATAGGTTTTAACAATACTAATTATAAATTTAGTCATGAGTAGGTAATTTTTAATTTTGTAATTTAATAGTTTTGTTTGTTTTTAGTGGGTTTTCACTAATATTTATACACCTTGACTAATATGATTGCAGTTATAGTAAGCCGAAATTATTAATTATTGCTGATATTATAATCCAACAAAGACAATGGCGTCGAATCCTTTTTTTTAACACTGCACTCTTTTTTGTAGATACCTAACCAGTTAGCACCTGAGTATTCTTATTACATTCCACTTTAATATTTAAAATTGGCCGTAGAAGAAGGGGGCAAAGTATTTAACCGAAAAAACATTTTTAATATGATTAATTTATGTACAATTTGATAGATTTTTTTTCAATATTTGATATAGGAAGGTATGTCTATGTGGTTATTTAATTTTGAAAATATAATTACAACGAAATCGTTTTTGTCAAATACTGGTATTCTCGTTTTCAGAAAACATTTTTTTGAAAACCTATACAGAACTTTTTCCCTTTCTGGGATCATAATTATTATTTACATTATTATTATTGTTTGTGTATTGACATCGCAACCAAGGATGGATCTATGGGGAGCAAAGTTTCCCAGGACACCCCTCTCCCCCCCAAGACATATTTTCTCATAAATTTAAATATCATTTATTAAATGACCAATAAACAAAATCTAAATTTTTTTTCACATTGTCGTTTTATATATTAAATAATCAATAATTTATTTATCACATTAATTACCTGTACCTACTAATATGACAACATTTTTTAATTAGCAATAAAGTATAATATTTTATTATAATTGGATTAGTGTTGTAAAAAAATTGTTGTGCCCCCCCTTAGATCTTTGCTCCGGACCCGTGAATCATCGTCACGAAGCGTATTCATCGGGATGACAAGTGCGTATATTCATCTACGTGTTAAATAATATAATTATTAAAATCGTCGCGACGAGGTCGATATATTGTATTAATAGTTATCGGATGACAAGTGCGTATTTCGGCTACGCGTTCCAGCTATAATAATAGTATTATAACTATAATTATAATTATTATTAATATAATCAACGTGGTTATATGGAAAGTGTAAACGTCTCAAATAAACAAAATCGTGTGAAATGTGCTGAATAGTAGCATTTTTCTATACATAATGGTATGAATATTGTATATCGTAGAAGTCATAGAGGAGCAACAACGGTGAAAATTTGATTATGCTACAAGCCCGCCTGACAAAACTACTAATTTAAAATAACCCATAGACAGCCTATCTAAATCAATAAGGAATATTGTTGGGGAGGCAAAATCATAATCATGGGGGAAGGCTATGGGTAATAATACTATTGAACTGTTGCCTAATCATTATAATATTA
>WHPZ01588534.1:0-73986 GCA_016617965.1 Macrosiphum rosae
ATATTCGTTTCAGAACCTATACAAATCCTATAAATCACTCCATAAATATGTATACATGCTTTTTAAAATATTTTATATTCATTTTCATTTTATTTCATGAATCCATCAATATTCTTTTTTGTAATCGTAGTCATGCACTCAAACTATTTCTACTTGTTGGTTTATTTTTACAAACATTTATTTATGGTCCTTAGTAAAATGTAAATTGTACTGCCTGTAAACTATAAAGCTAACTCATATTAAATCGTATCCAAATGACCAAATTAATACAAAATGATTCAACTGCAAACGATATTATGCATTAATTGTGTATAAGATTAATAACTCCTTAAAATGTAAAATAAAAATAATTTTTGACGTTTATAAATATCTTCAGTAATTTTATAAAAATAAACACGATTTAGCTGCCAAATGAAATACGTTCGACTTCAATTAGAGATACAAATATGATAACAATGTTTTTATCTGACATCATTATTGAATAAGTATTAAAAATGTAAGCCATGTTTTTCTATTACTCTAAAATATCATTTGCAAATAATTTAATGAATAATCTACAGTTAGTTTCAACTAATGTTTATCAATGTCTAAAACGAAATAATATTCTATATTAAAATTGAATTTTTAAGTTTTAGTTGCATGTGAACGTACAAAATGCTATACAAAAATGAAATAACTTTTAGTTATTGATTGTAATACATAAATACGACTACATTGTCAAATATAGAACAGATGTTGTGTTTTTTATGTGCGTCTAAAGAAAAAAAGAAGAAATGTTATTAGTGTAAAAATAATCGTTTTTAAAATAAAAAGATACAAATTACAAAAAGTTAATGCGTTTTCGTGACAAGAAATTAAATCTGGCGTACTTCATACTAAATGAAACTCCTCGATGTATATAAAAATAAAGTCTTTCCCTTGCCATCGATAATTTACTCCCACGGCGATATGACGAATTGAACATTTTCTCCCCTACAGGCAGTAAAACACGCGGCAAACCACCCCTATGCATTAAAAATAATTTCATTTATCGTAATAAAATATTGTACGCAAGAAACAATATTCGCTATATTTTATAATTAAAAAGCACATATAAGAAGTATAGTATAATATATTTCTAGAAACAATCAAAATAACTTCTTACCTACAATATTAACTGTGTACTGACCTATACAATATTAACTGCCACCTACCTATAAATAATACACAATACAAATGAGTTTATTTAATAGATAATTATTTACTCGATTAATACATTAATATAGTTTATTGTTATACATATAACGTTATAATATTTAATTGTTCTAAAAAAAATATATTTTTATGCATTATATTAATACATAAATGTATATGTAAAAATAAAATTTATCAAAACAAATTGTTCATATATTGTAACTATATTGATCTCAATTTGTAATCCTTTAATATTGACAAATGGTATAATTGTGTTTTATTTATTACAAAAATAATGTTGTACTCTCTAATTTGTCTATACCTTGTATATTTTACCTAAACTACACATTCACAAAATATAAAGTTCGTTATACCCACCTGCAATCGTATGATATCATGGTCTCGAAAATCGCACACTCGACTTGGGCCGAAACGGTTTTCAATATTATATATCATTGTGTTACATAGGTAACAATACAAACGCTATATTTATTTTTATACACATACAACATACCTATTATATTATTATACACAGAAACATATTTACATATATTATTATTATTGTAACCGCAATTTATATTGAGCGTATTTTACTGTACATTTTATGTGCACATAATATATATCGTAGGCCAGTGTGTGACGTGCGTCTACAATATAATAATATAAGCCATGTGGTTTCTAAATCACACGAGGGGGAACTCGCATTCACTAGCCAGTGGAGTCCCGCAGTGAAATTTAAACAAGAAAAGACACACGTGCATAAAATAAACTACACGAGAAGAATTTTGCCAAAAGAAAAAGAAAATTCAAACGAAATCAAATTATATAATATATAATCTACAACTAGACGAGTACCTATATTACTTATGTGTAAATTGCGTTATACATATTATTTATTATGGCCTGCAGTATTCTTGACGAAATGTCATAAATTGTCGAACAAACCTACATTGAGTTACTTGAAAAGTTTCCAAAATGCCAAATTGTCATGCTTTTAGAATTATTGTAGTGCAATCGGCCACCTACAATGAGAACGTGACGTTTATATCCTCGCTTTGTATACACAATATTTTTAAATTTATTTCCGACGACGTGTACAAATCGTTGTTTTCATAAATATCTGACAAATAGCGAATTATGACCATAATTTATTAAAAATGTTATACAATGATTATAATATTATATTTTATGATATTGTGTGGGTGAAAAAATAATTACAAATGTAGGTAAAAAAATAAAACTTGAACTTGTGAATATAAAACTATAAGAAGAAATGCTAATTGAAGTTATAGGTACAAGGAAATGGAACCAAAATGAAATGGAAAAGATTCATTTATTAAGACTTGGGTCTACATTCATTAATATTTATTTCTTCGAGAGGTTCTATTTTTTTTGGCAAATAACTTCAAATTATTATTATTATTAGTTTATTTACGTCAAATGGCAATTTAACAAAGATACAAAAATTTACAAATGAGTTAATGGTAGTATAAGAAGTAACATATTATGAAATAAATGAATATAAGATATATATGATAGCTACTATTGGTAAGTACAAAAATAAAAGTATATACTATTGATAAAGGACAATTTAAAAGTGAGGGATAAGTAATTATGGTAAATTGTGTAAGGATAATATTTTTTAAAAAGTTTAAACTTTTTAAAATAATGAATTAGTTGACTCAAATGATCACTGCGTATTAAAATTTTTTTTCTTGTTAAATATTATGTATCATTGAAAGAGTTACAAATAATTTGAATTGCCGATTACATACAAACGATAATGAATAAAATTTGTTTAAAAACTAACGATTTATCTTTAAAGAATATATTATGTAGAAAAATAGAAATTTTTTAACTGTTAGGAATAATATGTACCTAAAGTTATTACATTTTTAATGGCATGATACATTTGGAAGTATAAATAAAATTAAGTATTAAATAGTACCTAATTACTAATTATTTTAATGACACACGTGATAAGCCATAGGGATATTTGAATCGGCGGGTAAATAAATTTCCCTAAATTTGTGTGTGTATGTAAAGCCAAAACAGACGCTTATAGGTACAAAATTATATTACATTATTACTCAATGTCCCTTCACTTTGTGTATTATTGGAATGATGTGTAATTTATTGGAAATCGATTTGCTGATGATGACTACTAAAAAATACTGAACAATATACTTATAGTCAATTTAATTTTTTTTTTTTTTTTATTGTTAGTTGAAGTACATACCTAATAATTTTTATTAGATATAATATACTGCCATACATAATATTATAATAATGAAAAGCACGGTTTATACTTAACCAAATCATGGATTTTATGCATAAAATGTTATCCGTCTTCATTCAATAATTTCAGCATATTGACAGCGCAGTATTACCTATGTAAATTAATTTCAGTTAACAATATTGTGAAACGATGCTACTCATCTTTAACGAACACCAAACCGTCCGAGATTAAATAATATGACATCAATTAAAACCCTCCGACCCGTTTATCCATAATCAACCTGGTATAATTTATAGGTTAATAGAGATCTGAACGAAGCGAGACAAGTCCAAAAGTTCTAAGTGTATGTCATGCACTTTATTAGTACATCTATATTCTATAGATATATAGTACTAGTCGCGGGCTTGGAATCAAAGAGTTCTATATCAAAAATAGTTTTTTATCTGTTCAGTCAAGAACTATTTTACTCTATTTTTTAGTCTTAGAAAAAATTGTATCGATCCCATATTTAAAAAGTCACCACTCACCAGAAAAAAAATGTTCTATGTGGCCCTTATCCAAATAATGTGTTGGATACATCGATAGAACATTTTGTTTTCAAATTTATATTTAAATCAAAAAGTGTTATCTAATAAACTTTATTTGTCGTTATTTATACAAATTGGCGCATTTCACACGCCGCCGTACTAAAATACCGAAATAGGTACCTACTCTAAATAATCAGATCAATACCTATAATAATGCACAAAAAAAAAGCACATAGTTAAGATGAAGTTGTACAAATCAGTTAATTTGGAATCAATATGTTCTATCGATAGAACGTTTTATTTCTAAAAAATATAATTGGGAACAAAATGTTCTATCAGTAGAACATTTTGTTTCCAAACTAGGAATTTTAAAGTTATTTAATATTTTGAGTACCTACTTAAAAGGATTTATTTTTGCAATACTTATTAATAAATTGATAGAACGGAAGTTTGTGGATTTTTTGATGCCAAATATTTCAAAATCACTTTGGCAAAAATATGTTATTTTAATTTTTGAATCTTAAAAACGCTCTACTCAGCAATTTTGATATTGTCACATAGAACTCTTTGATTCCTAGCCCGCTAGTGCAGTCGAATTGATCAATAATATAACTGGAAACAAAATATAAACTAAAAAGGTATATAACGGACACTATTATAATATACTCGAAACAAACTTTTCGAGTCTCTGCACTTAACAATATTTAAAATAATATTGTAAAATTGTATATTCACAAAATCGAGAGACGTGTGAGATCAAACAAGCAAAATAAAATAATAAACGATCATAAATTATAATATTATACCGCTCAATTATACGTAAATCGACATAATTATATAAATATATTATATTATTTATATTATTGCGTTATACATTATTATATCATAAAAAATATATAATAATATATTATAATACAGTAGTATACAGTGAAACCTCTATACCAGACACTTTCAGTCACTGAAATTCTATCCTCTATATACGGAGGTGTCTGGTATTTAGATGGTTCAGTTTGTCGGATATGCTTGGAATTTATTCCCAAAAAAAGGTGTCCCTAAAGGAATATTTCACTGTAATTTAACAATATTTGTACATTCTGGTTTATGGACACATTCAAAGGCTCAATAATTTTGAAAAAATCAATTTTTTTTTTTATTCGTCTGATACATCATACATATTATATTTATCACACAGCGAATCACGCATTATGACGTATCTAGACGAATGTAAATAAGATCCTCTCCCCCGGACAATTATAGTGAAACCTCCACTAACGGACACCTCTACAAATAATAGACACCTCCAAATATATCGGATTTTTTCCGGAAATAAACTACAAACTATCTATAAACCTTCTTCGCCTACTCTAGTTGAATATATTGTTGTCTCATCATATTTCAGATTTGTTTTTATTTCTTATCTTATATTCATATAATTTATTATATTATGTATGTTTCTGTGTATTATTTATGTTGATTTTAAATACCATTATAACTGTTCTATTATATTAAATGGGCTCCCGCCCGTCAATATTAAAAAATAAAAAATAAAATAAAATTATAAACTGAACCCTCTGAATAGCGGACAAAATTCCAGTGACCGTAAGTTACCTATATTATATACTAATCTACTATTAGTAAATAGGTATTCACACCGTCTCATTCTGTTTCTTGGCAAGTAATTGTTTTTAATTTTTATTTTAAGTACAATCATTACTGGTATGGTAATAAAGTTGTAGTATAAACCTACCTACGTATCTCATTGTACTTTCATCAAACTCCGTACACCTTTAGATCACGCACTAAATGATCATATTCAATACAATATACAGGGTGTCCCGTGAGGATTTACCCATTGCGATATCTCCTGAAATAATGGATATATCATAATTCTGGTTTTTTATTAAGACTTGCAGGGAAAAGCACTACAAATAATCCATGTTATAATTTTTTTAAATATTTTGGTAAAAAAGTTAAAAAATATATATTTTTAATTAATTATTTTGAAAAAAAAATGGCGATAGCCATATTGTAGAGTTTATATTTCTGAAAATATTGACGTTTCAAAATTTTAATACCATTAATCTCCTGATTTTTAATAATTTTTCTAGTTTTGAGAAAAACTGTGAATTATTTAACACCGTCCTACCATTATATGTTGTACATGATATTTCAGGAGATATCGCAATGGGTAAATCCTCACGGGACACTCTATATTCATATTTCAAATGAGCACAGACATAATGAATATAATATATATTATATATTAGGTACTACCTAGGTAAATCGTATTTTGTTTTTTACACTTATAAACAAGCCATGAAACATATATTCCAAATACCTATTACAATAATACGTCATGATATGAGTGGGGCCACGTGCACCTTGTGCACATACATAAATCAGGGACTGAGGGATAGGTTGTAAATTATATGGGTCGACGGGACAATAGTAAAATATAATGTATACCAATGGTGTTAAAAATACTATTCAAAAGTATTTCAAATAGGTATTTAAATACTTCAATTAAAAAGTATTAAAATATTTATTTAATATCTTTGCTAATAAATATTTAAATACAAATACAAATATATTCAAAAAGTATTTCAAATATTTTTAAATACATTTTTTTAAGCTTTATTATTTTCTGATTCTTAATTCTTAAAACGAATTATTAATTGTTTAATTGAATTTCAGTGTTGACTTTTCTTTTAACATCTATTGAAGCAGGAGCTAGTAATTCTCTAACAGACTTGACATTACTATATTATTTATCCTATACATTTTAGAACATTTAGGTAAAAATAACAAATATAGATAGTAGGTACTAGGTAATTTTTTTATCAGATCTTTACTTTTAATTTTTTATACGATTTGACTGAATCTGTACAATTATAGTATCTAAGGACTAAGAAGGCACACAGGACAATTGTTATAATTACCTATAAATAAAAAATATGAATTTAGAATCATATCTTTGTTTGTCGATAACAACATTTATAATCGTCATGTCTTTACATCGACGATAAGCATTTTCTTCATAATCGATAAACCAAACTAAGTAGTAAATATCTTGTTTGAAAATTTAATATTTTTAAATACAAAATATAATAATATGTATTTGAAATATACTTGAAATGCTACTGTCTAAGAGTATTGGAAATGTATTTAAAACACAGAAAACGTATTCAAATACTAGTATTTAAATATTAATATTTAAATATTTAACAAGTACGATGACGTATACCTACCATGTATATTATATATATGTCAATGTATACACTCGAACTATAAACATGTGTATATGCTTAAAAGTTAAAACCCATAATATTGTGTAATATATATATATATCGTATAGTAGATCGGTTCACGTGTAAATTTAATAAATAACCAAGTGCGAAACATTACGAAACAAAATAATATCAACAACGTGTTGGCATAATATAATACTACGCACAGGTATTAAATTATCCTCCCACAGACCCTCCGTCACACACCGTCTCCCAGCTGCAGTCATCTCACTCTGTGCAGTATATAATATGCATATAATACCTATATTATAATAATAATAATAAATAATAATAATACCTATAACAGCAGTTGTAATGTCAACGGCCGACGGCGGCGGCCAAACGCGTAAAATCGGTCACTCAGAAGTCTGAACCTATACAACATAATATACGTATTATAATTTATAATATTATAGTGCGTCTACTCACAAGTGTGCATCTCGTATTATCATTATTATTATCATCATCGTCATTACAATTAACTGCAGCGGCGGCGTTTCAGTCGAATGCTCATCAATTACACGCGATGGTTTTGTCTGTGTCTGTATAATACTATCATCGTCGAGTGATGCGAACGGATAGTAAGCCTGCGGTATTGCGACGACTGCTGCTAGACGATTTATACATTTATTTTAATGCGTCATTTGATAATATATATTATATACGGTCAAACGTGTGTCAGCGATGCTTGCACGGGAAAAATGTGACAAATTATTACACTACACCGTGTCGTGTGATTTCGTATTTTTACGTTTATACAAAAATACAATACCGATGATAGCATAATATAATTTTATTTTAGTTATCACTTTTCCGCACATAAATCCGTTCGGCAGAACAAACGCTGACGTTTGAAACGTTGAAGAGGTAGAAATTCGTTTGGTATTTTGTTAAACCGCGGTCGTGGTGTATGGCATAAAAAGTAAATCGTGATAAGTCGCGATAGTGATAACGATCGGCAAAAGTACAAACAAAGTCAACCACGGTTCTGGTCACTAGAACTAAACAGACCAAACGCTGCAGGATTAGGATTAGGGCGTTTACAATGTTTGCAAACGTTTACACCTTCGTTTAGCAAACGGACGTTCCGAATTTCGCCGTTATCAAACGTTTGCAACGTTTGCCGCTCCAGAATTTCCTCTACCCGGCTATAATTATAATGTATGCATACCGGGTATACGGTTTTCGCACAAAATAGGTACCATGTGGTATTAATGATCGATTTCTACAGATTTCCACTGTAATAAATTGAAATCATTAATTCATAATATAAGCTCATAATATAATAATATTACCGCTGCGTAGACATATAATAATAATATGTGGTGGATGTTACTGGGTATCAGATTGTCGAGGGAAAATAACAACGTTCGTACCTAAATAAATATACGCACGCGCTAGTGTGTGCGTTTGTAATCGTCGTTGAATTTTACTCCCGGCAGTCGTGTAATATATTGTAAACAGATGTGACTTTTTTTTTTTTTTTTTTTATGAAGTCGTTTTGAATCGATCGAGCCACATTCTCGAAAACAAATTTAAACACAGGATGCTCGTGCCGCCGTACAGTTGCAGGAATGTCTAGAAAAAAAAGTTGATTAAAAAAAGGGAAAAAGGTCGAGTTTTAAAATGTTTTTGCTGGCCGTAAAATAATTTAACGGTTTAAAAACGCGTGACTATGATGTACCTAGTACGCCGTCCTAAATAGACTCGGTAACGGATTATATTCAAATCATCAGAGCTGGACAACTTCTGGCAAGTCGGCGGATCATTTAAACCAGCGTGTGATGCACAGAATTACACTCGGTAATCGCTTCGATACGGCCTCGGCTACTATAAATGGTAATTCGTCGACGACGTCCGCCGTTGAATTCGACGTGAGCGGATATATTATAATATTCTTTTCCGTTCTCCGCCGAATCGTTATTTATTACGACGACGTCGTTATAAGATGTGATATTAAACATTATTGATAAGCCGTTCAATAATAATAATAATATTATAATAATAAAAACACCGCATGTGCAGTCTATGCCGTTGGTGCGCTATAATCAATTCGTGGTATTTTGCATCGAATTAAACGCAAAATAATATTATATTATAATATATCGTATTTCGACGGTTTAAGTAAAAACCATCTTTCACAACGAAGATATTACCTGTATCGAAATCTAAATAACACACATAAGTAGGTATGTGCTAAATCGACTGCTCAAAGAATACATATATTAATAATCGTTATAAACATATTATTAAAGAAAATATAATAATAAAATAGACGTGTATATTGGTATAGTGGACCGTATTATAGGTTACATTTATTTTAACGATGGACATTACCGGTTTTTTTTTTTGCGTATTGTAAGTGTATATTTTTTACACTTTTCAAAAATATTTTCTTTTTTCACGGTATGAAAACATACAAAAGCACATATTATTATAATAAACACAATACACATTACAATGTATGTACATTAATATATTTTGTACACTATGTGACCCGTACGTAAAACCTATAACATATTTAAATTTATATTTGGTCACCATTGGTCACATAACGTGTAACCATCGGCAACCACCTATACGATTGTTTATTGATTTTGAAATGTTCTAGCTCATGTGACAGCGTTGTACACTCGCAATAATGATTTTTAATTTAAATTTAAATATTAATGTTTTCTATTTTTTCTGATTTTCGTACGAGACGTCGTTGTTTGGAGATAGTAAAAGACGTGTTTATACTCTAGAATACAATAATAATATTATGTAGGTAGGTTCTCGACGGCTTTAAAATTCAATATTTAATTCAAGGCTATTATAATATATAAATATTATTATAGTGAGTTTATTATTAGTGAAATCATTAAATGCAGCGTATTACATTGAGGTTATGCCAATGCTATTATAACACAACTGTGTGAAAACGAAGTTGGACTTATTCGGTAAAACTTAATTAAAATACCATCACCATTATGCGGATGTTAATCTAGCCGGAGCTTATGGGGGCTTACGACGCACAAATATTTAACTTATTTAAAACAACAAAGTAATTCGAAAATATTATCACTCTAAACTCTAGAGAAAAAATCGCATGTGTTGTGATAATATAGCGAAATTGTAATTGTATTCATCCAACCGTTGTGAATGTTAATTAATATAATATGGAGTGTGTGTGTGTGTGTGTGTGAAAAGAAATATTGCGTGGAAAAAATTAAAGTGAATAAATTGAGTTTAAAAATTTTGAACATTCCGTATATATCATTATTAAGACATATTTTAATTTGTGTTAAAAGAAAACAACATTTCGCGTTAAAAAAATCAAAAATGCTTTGATGACAATTTGAATTTTAAAATTGTTTCAAGGTAGTGAAGAATTTACCTATATATATATAAATAAAAATAATTAATATACAATATACCTACATATAATACATATAATATTATAACTATGTAAGTAGGTATAGTATATAATTAGATAATATTATGTTTTCATTGCGATGACAATGCAAATTCTATGTCTTCAATTTATTCAAATGACCAGTATTTTATATGATATAAATATTGCAAAGCTCATTAACCTTGAAAAATCAACACTTTTTCAGAACCTTGGAACTGTAGTATACCTATAGGTACTTATCATATATTTAAACGGACTTGAAACGAAGTTTTTTTATCGACTAAACACTATATAATATTACTAATTTGAAATATCGTGGACATGGATTCTATTATTGCATAAAGTTCTCAAGTGTACAATTATTAGAAAACATCTGAGAGATCATCATTTTCGTATGGTTTATAAAATATGCGTAAATAGAATAAACATTATTTTTTGGAGGGACTCGAGTTATGTATAACAACCGCGGGTCGTGGGGTACTCATTCCACATTCATCAAAACTGTCATACATTTTTATTGAAACACAATCACAAATTGTCTATGTAAAAGTTATGAATTCACAATTTTTTTTCATTAATCGTAGTTTATGTAATAGAGCATGTTTATGCTCATGATTCAAGTTATTCATGTTTATACCTATTTATATATACATTATATATACTAAAATATACTATGGGTACCTCTATATACGCTTATGAATATAGTATTATAGGCCAGCCACTTTTATTTTACCTATAGAAATTGTTTTTATAATTAATTTTAATCTCACGCCCTTCTAAAAATTGTTGAACGCACCACAGCTGGTTGGGAAATACTGTAGTTATACAATGTACCTATTCAGATATTATCAGAAATACAGTATCACAAAAACAACATTTTCAAATAATTATTTATTTTTATAAATATTATTGGCTTAGTCTTTTAAACTGCTTAATTTACAAACGTTTCTACGAAATTGAAAAGGAACGAAATAAATGTGTTTTGGTGAAACACATATTTTTTATTAATGAAATAAATATTGCTGTTTTTTCCCGAAACGTTCGGAAACCATAGTATATTGCGCTGCGTGCTGCTGTTTAAAGGCGTCCGACCGACAAGTCCATTAATTAAAACAACAATTGCAATAAAATAAAACGGTTATAATATGTAAATATTATAATATATTTTATGAGTATGATGACAGAATTGTATAAACAAGTATAACAATCAATTTATAGTGTATTTTTTACTAGAATTTATTCATTACGTTGTCCGATTGATTTCAAAACAATTTTATAAAAACCAAATTAAAATTAATGATTTAATTGAACGACTATTAAATACTCATAGACAAAGGTGGGCTAGTTAATGAAAATAATTAATTCAAGTTAAGTTAAGTTAAGAGGACACAAGATCGATAAGATAAAAGTTAACAGTTAACAAATTATAAATTTAACTCGATAAGTTAAAAGTTAATATAGAATAAAATATTAACTTAACTCAGTTTAAAAAAAGTTAATCTATTTTTTTTTTAATTAGTATGTAAATCACATAAAGAGTGAATGTGTCTTTCTGGTTTCTAATTTATAAATTATAAAAAACAATTTTATTGAACTTTTATCATAATGTACACTGTATACCATTTTACTTTTACTTTTACTATTATTTACTAATTTAAACTATACTCTTCTCAAATTAATAATTTAATAAATATATTTTTTTATACCTATCATATACCAATTGAATTTCATAATACGTGAAGATGAGTACGTGACCTTCATATATATTATAAGTTAGATAACATTAAAACATAACAATTGTCAATTTGTAATTTAAAATTATTAATTTTATTAAAAACATTGATAATTGCAACTCGCATAATATATAATTTAGAACTTAATAAAATATATTAATATACATTAAATTATGTTAACAAGAAAAATAACAGAAATGTTTTAACTTGATGGATTTTTTTAAAATCAACTGAAAAAAGCTAAGTCATTTCAACTGTAAAATAAACTAGTTAAGTTAAAAAGTAAAAAAAAAATTAACTTTCTTATCATCGATTTTATTTTTACTAACATTTCGTCTATAATATGTTTATTGTTTGATGACTCTTAATGAACTTCACATTAAACATTTGAATACAGTATTATACACATTGGTTGTGTATATCCGTGTATACCTACTATGGTAGTACAAATTCATATAAGCGATGTCATAAACATTTTTAATCCAAATCCAATTATATATAAAAACCATCCATATGAGATTCTGCAAATACAAAGAAACAACAATATTTACTAAACACTGATTCCGCTAAGTCAGAAAAAAGAGTGGGGATCACAAGTCACAACTGCTCATGACTTTTTTTTATAAACTACCGAAATATTGTTCCATTTTTCAGATGCCACAGCAATTCTTAAAATAGTTGAATATCTAATTAACACGGAAATATCCACATTAATAACACTGTTCTTACAGATTATCTCAGCTCTCTAAGAAGTATAGCAAATAAAACGAGCACTATGCAGGTATTGTAAAGTAAATAAAAGAAAAAACAATTCAATCATGCAACAGAAGAATAAAGTTCATTTGGATACTGGGACACAGCAATATAGAAGGAATTAATGCCAAAGTTAACCATGAAGCAAAAAGGGCATTAGATCTAACCAATACACCACTCCAGAGTCTGAACTCCATAGTTCAGATCATAACTTATATGGACAACATTATTAAAATTAAATGTCAAGCAATCGGGTATGAAAACGAATCCAAGCTAAGGGAAATCAAAAACAGAATACACCATTGGCAAAACCCTGAATTAAATAGTAAATAACGACAATAACTGAAGAATACCTATAGGAAACATAAGGATTTCTGATATCAAAGGAAGATCTATCTAGGTACATATGAAACCTGCGGAGTAACACTAAACACTATAACGATCAAACACCTACTGACGAAATGTCGAAAGTACAAAGAAGAGCTCTAAGAATACAAAATACCCAACACCTTAGACGCAGTGCTGGACCCAAGCCTGAAAACAACCTAAGCTAATTATGAATATTTTAAGGATAAACTGAACAAAGAAAACTAAAAAAAAATAATTGTACACACAACTAATGGCCTGTATAGCTTATATATGTATATAGAGCCAAATTTTATTTTAGATCAATAAAAAAAATCTTTTAACATTTTTCCTTTAGATAACGTCTAACAAGTTCGAGTAAGAAGTATCCATGTATAATATATACAGCATATGCATGAGTTTGTTAGCATGTTCTGGCTTGCTTGATTTGCTTTGTTTTATTTTACTCTGTTTCAACCTTGTACTTCTTCCAGATGGATTAAAGTATGTTTACATTTTGTTCGTTGAATTTTTGATATTTATGTAAGGATAAGGTGTCTTTTTATTCTACTTGGCCTTCACTAACGATGTCCCCCTCAACCAAAACGCTCGGCTTTACCTATTCGCCGACGACACTATGTTCAACACCTCGAACAGAAACCCTAAAATAGCAGCCAACAACTGCAAAAACAATTAGACGTAACACAGCCTGGTGCGACAAACAGCACCTCAAAATCAACGCTCAAAAAACGGTTGCGGTAATGTTTAACGGTCTTAACAATTTCGCTTTACATCACCTGAACCTAAACGGTCACCGAATCCTCAGGTCCCCTACATCAAATTGACTCGGCGTAACCCTTGATCGAAATCTCACGTTCTCAGCTCATATCAAGTCAACTATCATGAAAGCCACCGCCATCCGCTGTACCCGATCCTAAACCGCTCCAGCCCCATTCCCATCAAAACAAAACCTAATATACTGCAACTGTACATCAAACCTATTTTGTCATACGCCGGTCCGGCATGGGGACCACTAAAATCTAAAGCAAATTGGCACAAACTCGAAGCCGTCCAAAATATCGGCCTTTGTACTATCACCTCCACCCCGTGGTTTGTAACAAATAAAATAATTCTCTCTTCAAGAAGTATCTCCAACATAAAGCTATCAATAGTAACTAACGGCAAGAACTTATTTCACAGCGACTCAAATTCAACTTTCGCTCACATCCACAGTCTTGGACTCACCGGCCCAACCTCAAAATCCACAAAGCCACGCCCCTTCTTATGGTCTAACACAAACTAAATAAAATCATTCACCACAATATCTTACTCAACTCGGTCATAGGCTAACGCCTGCCACGAGTATATAGGCATTTGGCTGTTATACGAGCAATTTTATTTTATTTTATTTTATTTACAATATGTATACTTTTTGGAACCAGCCGAAAAGCACCCGCGCGAAAAATTCAAATACTAGGCCAAACAATCGACTGGAAAAAAAAACCACCTACCACGGCGTCACTATAGACAAAACCCTGCGCCTAAACGAGCATGTCAAGGTCTGTATCAAGAAGGCTAAGCAAGTCAGAGGGGCACTTTACCCGATTCTAAATAGCAGATCACCCATCTCGCTATCAACCAGACTCTCAATTTACCAAGTACACATCAAACCAATCTTGCTATATGCCTCTTCGGCATGGGGTCCTCTCATCAGCGCATCAAACTGGGCAAACATAGAGGCAGTTCAAAACGTGGCGATCCGGACTATCACAGGTGCCCACTTTCTCTTTTCTCTTTCGAAAACAATCCGGACATCGGTGAGAGCATTAGCTCAGACGCCCGACGGGGTATTTACGAACCGTAAATGAATTCGGTCAAACAGTACTGTACTCACTAGTATGTACTCAATCAATGTGCTTAACTGGCATAACTGTCTATTAGATGCGTTATCATAATTGTAGTTACAAAATTGTTGAAATTAGACTTTGTTTACAATTTACAAATAAGTAGTAAGTTATTATACAATTAATTAACAATTTGTTAACAATTGTTTGACATAAAATCAACCAAAGTTTAATAGGAAAACAATTCTGCTATTGGATCGACCGAAACAGTTAAACAAAGAAACTTGACACTATTCACCAACATATCGCAACTCAACGATGCGGTTTTCAATCGGCACTTTTATAATCTTTTTTGTAGAGAAATCATTATTTTCGACTATTGTCCGTCGTGCTTAGCATTTTTCGACCAATGGAAGATCGACGTATAGCTTTGGTTTGGTAATATACTCGTTATACTCATTTTTTGGGGGGGGGTGGATTCTGGTAAAACATCACCCGTTCATAAATCTTGTGCTATACTCTACTCAGCGAGAGTTGACCCACTCGCTCGGCGAAAACTGATCATGGGCGCGCAGGTCTTTGGAGCGCTAGTGGTGATCGTCACCAACTAGGACGAGCAGATCACCCATCCCACTGCCAACCAGACTCTCAATTTAAAAATTATACATTAAACAATGATTAAACCAATCTTACTATATGCCTCTTCCTCTTATCAGTGCATCAAACTGGGCAAATATAGAGGCAGTTCAAAACGTGGCAATCCGGACTATCACAGGTGCCCACTTTCTCACCAGAAATAACTCAATCTTAAATCCACCCATCAAACCATTACGGCAAGAAGCAGTACTAGCGGCTAGGGTATTTCATCACAGAAATGCCCAATCAACATTCGCCCACATCCGCGGCATTGGAACATCAATAGCTCCACAATTACATACACGCCGACCAAAGCCAATCACTTTTGCGAAATTAAATCTACTCCACATCCTGAAAACCAGCCATAGAAACTCAAATAATAAGTTATTGGCACCGCGTGACACTTAACAACGCAGCTAAGGTCATTCTTGGCTCCAACTCCAAAGCGAAGCAAAGCAATTTTATTTTTATAATATGTGTACCGGTAAAACATTACTATACAGCGAGATTTGACCCACTTGCGTGCATGCATACGGAACATTCAGACCCCACGAGTAGGCGACCGGCGGTGTGGACAGTGCTCGTCGCTTTGCTTTGCTTTGGATTGGGAGCCAAGAAGAAACTTAGCTGTGTTAGTAAGTGTAAGGCGGTGCCTATAACTTATATTTGAATTTCTATGGCTGATTGTCAGGATGTGGAGTAGATTTTTTATTTCGCAAAAATGATTGGCCTTGGTCGGCGTGTATGTAATTGTGGAGCTATTGATGTTCCAATGCCGCGGATGTGGGCGAATGTTGATTGGGCATTTCTGTGATGAAATACCCTAGCCACTAGTTCAAAAAAAAGTAGTCGTATTGCAGAGTGGGCTAAAAAAATTTGAAACGTGTTTGAAAATATGCATTTAAATGTTCCCTATCATCTCCCGAAAACCCCATTTCAATACAAAGTCACCCATCTGAGATATTCAGTGGTACCTAATATCGTGATCACACTGTATAATATATTATAATATTATATTGTACTCGTATTTGTGATAATAATATCTACCAGTACAACGCGGATATGATTGTAATTTAATATTATAACAATTATAATACTGATGTAGTGCGAAGTCATCGGGCGAACAAATCGCGGGCGGCGGACGAAATTCGAAAATTGCCGGTCAATTAATCTTGAGCCCCTAAACAGCCGCGTCGAGGCGCGGCGAAAGAGGGCGCGGGATACGCACACGAATTTTATATACATATTATATTATATATATATATATATATATATTATTACCACTGCGTACATGTGCACATCCGCGCCTCCCCTTTTCCACCGCCTAACCACTCTCCACAACACCGCTACACTCTTCCCCACCCCCACCGACAGACACACAGCCGTAGCCCCGCGGCCGGAGGTCATTAATTACACCGAAAGGGTGTGTTCGCGCTGTGCACGGACGACGATCCTCCGCCGCCGAGTCGATTCCCGCTGCCGCTACAATAGGTACATTATTACACAGCAGTGCGCATTCGCGAAAGCTGCCTTTTCCGGCGGTACATACGGCGACGTCACACCGGAAGTGGTTTACACCACACACACACACACATACACACACACACACACACATACACACACACACACACACATACACACATACACACACACACTGTATACCCGAGCGCACTTTCGTCATTACGCGGCTGGCCGGTTCGTCCGGTACAAAAACGATGTTATAGGTAATACCCGACGCCGTTTTTTCCGTTTTGTTTTAATACAATATTATACTTACCAGTTGTGTGTTATGTATGATAAGTACGCGTTAAACGTGCGGGGAGACACGTCAACCATAATATATTTTTATACGACCCCAGCCGGCCCCATACATCCGACCCGAGTCGAGATCGAGAACCGCCGATCGGTCTTTTTTTTTTTTTTTTTAGTCCCTTGTGTATTTCACCTCGAAATCGCGTAATACCGAATTAATATCATACTATCATAAGGCTCTTGTCCGGCGCACATATTTTATATAGTACTTATTTATTTATACATAATCCCAGTCCCGTATATATTTACAATTTTGTTTGTATATAGTGAGGCTTGGGGAATAATTGTATAATTAAACTAATGATTACTGAACTTTGAAATCACACAACAGTCAAATCCACCATATCTACGAATCCAATAGATTGCAAATATATAGGTACCGTTAAGTATAACAGATTCTGAAACTATTTGGTAAATAAAGTAGGTATACATTAGTGTTGTAATATATTAAATTTGTATATTGCCGCTATGTCTGCTTTGTTTTGTTTATGTTTACTCTGTATCAAGCATGCGCTTCTTGCAGAGAGATTCAAGTTTAGTGAAGTAATTCTTTGCTGATAATTGTAGATGTTTATGCTAGGCTTAAGTGTCTTTTTCTGAATATTTCTTTAGGATGTTTTCTATTTACTATGTTGGATATGTGTTCATAGTTGGAGTTTATGAATTTTTGGAATGTTTTATTCGTTTCCAAGTTAACGGAGTCTTTTACAGATAATATATTTAACGACGATCTTATTGTATGATTAGAAACATACAAGAAGATCGTCGCTATGTACATCTACCTTACCTAATATGTATTAAACTATGTAGAATTTTATGTATTGTAATGAAATAACTAATTACCTACACATTTTTTTATGAACATGAATAACAATATTAATATTTGATGTTTAAGATTATTTTAAATAAATTCATAAAATTTCTTTTAAAAAAAAGTTTACGTGGAATCTGGCCCCGACCCCCTTAATTATACAATTATGTGCTCTTGATGTTATAGGTCTGGACATCTGGTTACAATAATGTGTATATACATGCTTATGTAGAGGGCTCATCGAGTAAGCAAGGGAACGCGTCGTAATGTCGTAATCAATCACCCCTAAGGTCTTTTCGTCTTCGATTGAATCGGAGTGTCTATTATTGGTTATATTATACGACGTATACACATATATTATTATTATTATTATTATCATTATTATTACTATCTCGTGCTGCTGCAGCAGACGGTGCAGATCCCGCAGGATATAACGATTTAAGTTTGGTGGCCCACTTACAGTCACTAGGACATGATAATATGCGATTTACCAATAACGAATAAAATATTTACTTACATTGCATTGCTTTGTTTTTAGTTTGTCTGTTCCAAGCTTTGATGCTTCTTTCAGAGGGTTTGATGTGGGGTGTGAGATGATTCATGAGTTAGGTATTTATTTGTTTAGAAGGAGATTGGTCTATTTATGAATAACTGTTTAGGTGAGGTTCTTCTGCTTATATTTGAGATGTGTGAGAATTTTGAATTTGAGATGGTGGATTTTAATTTTGATGTTTCAGTCTGTTTGTGAAGTCTGATGGATGGAATTCCAGCAGAGTTCCTGATAAATGTATTTCTTACAAACCATTGACTGTCCGTGATGGTTCTTAATACGCTTGATTGAGTACTCTCCAGTTTTTTCCAAGAATTTTGGGATATGTTGGAGGGACATGCTGGTCCTGCGTATGTAAGCAATAGGCTTAGGTAGGTTTTGTATATATATAATTTCATTTTGAGGGGAATCGGACTGTTTTTGTTAATAACTGGAAATAGGCAGTGTCTTGCAGCTTTAGTTTTGTTTATTGTGTTTGTGATGTGGGAAGTGAAGTGGAGTTTGTAGTCAATTGTTACTCCTAGGTATTTGCCTTTGGTGGACCATTTTATGGTGTTGCCTTCCATTTGTATGTTATTCGTGTGATATGGTATTTCGCTGACGACACTATGTTCTTTACTTTCGACAAAAACTCTAAACGAGCAGCCATACAATTACAACACCAACTCAATCTAGCTACCACATGGTTTCATCGCTGGAAAATCAAAATAAACCCTACCAAAACTGTAGGTATTCTTTTCGGATGTTCTAATACTACTCACATCCCATCACTACTACTCGACAACCATCCAGTGACTTGGTCCAATCATGCCAAATACCTCGGCGTTACAATATGAGGCAAACTCACCTTTGACAAACACGTTCAAGACATCACCAAAAAGGCCACTCGCGTTCGCGGAATTCTTTAACCGATTCTCAACCGTTCTAGCTCCGTCCCAAAATCTTCAAAACTCGATATTTTAAAACTCTACGTCTCTCCAATTCTTTCTTTTGCTGGCCTCTCATGGGCACCCTTTATCGGTCCCTCACATTGGAAACGTATCGAATCTGTTCAAAACATCGGCATTCGCACGATAACGGGTATGCCCACTATCGTTAAAAAATCGGTCCTTCTAAAATCAGCAAATTTCAAGTCTATCAAAAATTCTATTCATAGCCAATCCAAATCGATGTTCTACAAAAACTCTTTCTCTATTCATGCCCACATCCGACTCTTAGGGAAATCTCACACCCCCAACCACAAAGCGTAGAATCAAACCCTACCCTTTAACATGGGTTGACCAAAAATTTTAATAACCACCTTCTAAACTTCCATCCACTACTAGAGGCAAAAGCCTGGTATAGTTTCACGGCTCAGCCATCCCCCCAAAGCAAAGCAAAGTTAGTTAAACTGATCAAAATCTCAACCCATCTTCAGAATAGCGAACACCGGATTTAACCATCTACTAGAGTTCTGGACATGTTTGAATATCGCATCAAAATGTCCGTAAAAGTTTCATCGGCATCGCCTGCCCTTCAGCATAAAGGAGCTGATAAAGAAAAACTGAGTTAAAGACTATCGTGACGGAACTCTGGTAGATGCATCTGACCAACGACTAGCCAAAACTTGTTCATTGCGAAAATTACAATCAAAGGACCCAACACTGAGCAACTTATACTCTATTCCAAATAAGTCTGGAATAAAACTCGCGTGCATGTCGCTGTGATTGGATTCAGCTTCGTTACTCGTCGTGAATGGCCGGCCGGACGCGTTATTGTCGTACATTTTCCCAGACTTCCTTGAAATAAAAAGAAGTCCTTTTCAGGACAACCAATATACATTGAACCAAGCCTAGCCGAGTTAATGATTTTTTAACTCGTTAAGTTTGAAATAATAAAGTTAAAAATTTTATTATTCGAATTTTTTTTCGTTAACTCGTTTAAAAGATAGTTTAAAATAAAACGATACTTAGTATATAAAATTGAATTTGCTAATTTGCGAAAGTAAAAAATCCCAAACACTTCATATGGTTTATTAGATAGTTTTTCTCTACGCTCGAGAAAATTACTAGGGAAATTTAAAATTATACATCAAAGTAAAATCCTATTCAAAAATGTGCATTATTCTCCGGACGAAAATTAACTTAATTTAGATATTTTTGAAATAAAATTGACTCGTAAATAAAGTTAACACGTTAATCTTGAAAAAAAGTAACTTGTTAAGTTAAACATTAATTTGAAAAAAAATGTAACGAGTATAAGTTAATTAACTTATTAAAATTAACTTAATTTTAACTTTTGACTCTTTAATGCCCAGCCTTGCTGTGAACGATGATCAGACCATGGCTAAATATACAAGGCACATAGCCCATATTGTTATCAAACAAAAAAAAATGGCAACGTAAGGGTACGGTCCATATCATGCATACCTATATCATAGTAAGCCAATATACGTCGCCCCCGTTGATTATTTTTAAATAATTGTAAAATGAAAATGTAGTGCCAAGAGAAAATTTTGATTCAACGACTTAGGAAAGTTGTTGGAATGTTTTTGCTTCTTCTACGATGTGTAAACAAGTTTTTTGGACCAAGTTTTAAAGTTGTTGGATACGAGGACTCAATATAATGACAGTTAAAAATGTTTAATTGTTATATCATTTTTTATATGAACCAAACTTAACTACTTAACACTGTGTAAATTTAGAATATTTTTTTAGGCTATGTCTAACAAAAGTCCAACAACGTCTAAAAATTGTATGTGTATATTTTTGGATCTGTTTTTATCCTTTATTTTTGATTTGTAACGCCGGTTGTGAAGTTGGCACTACAAAGTTTGAACTTGAATAACTTTTGAAATGCGTTCCAACAAATTCCAACAATTGTCCAACAACGTCCAACAAGTCTGAGTAGAGTTTGTTGGAATGGTTTTAGATTATTGTGCCAACTTTGTTTCACGTAGGTTGTTCCAAACGCCTGTGTTTATTATAAATAATTATATAGGTAGATTAATAATAGAAACGACAAGACATTATAATAATTGTAACGTTGTAATAATTTGACTTCAGATGTTTAAACCGAAAATGTGTTCGGCTCAAATGCCCCGTGCTTTATGTCTGCATATTATACATTATTATTATTATTATTATTATCGTGAGGTCTCATTGTTGACGTACCATTATCTAAATGCATATTGTTCACAACAGTAAAATAGTCCTAATAATGGTTGGCCTATATATAGTATTTGATCATAATGATTCACTTCGTATACATACCAGCCGCGATCCTTATCGATTTTAATCACCATAATGGCTACTATACAATGCCACCCACACTCGCACCGACACCACAGTACAGATTTATTGCCATTTGAATAACAAACGCTCCTGCTGCTGCAGCCAGTAACACTTTGAACAAATCCATTGCCAATGTTTGTAATTTCATAACTAATTGTTTATTATTATATACTTTCATAAGTACATTATTAAAGTGGCCTGTATAGATAGTAGGTATAGTGCATACATATTTTTTCACATTGTCCGTTTAACTTTTTCAACCGTCATAAAAAACCGAACTGTGTCGTGGTTACGTAAACACTTTACATTATTATTATATTGTGAATCTGTGGGCGCACAATGACTCGTTATTCGTGATATAATTATTTATTGTATTCGAATAAAGTTTATTAAGGCTCCTTGGTACCCATAGATCTAAACCTTTATGAGTATAACTAAATGTCTATTATCGTGGTATACATTTATCGTGTTGTTTTTATTACTGTTATTTATCAATAATTTTAAAATAGGTATTATTAGGTATAGTATATTATAAACGTTTCATTCATACAGCTCCGACAATTATTGGGAGCGAGTTGCGGCAAACTGCAGTTGTGATCCGGCATGAGATACGCACGTCGTACATAAACCATTTAGTGTAGGAATTTCGTACATTTCATTTCGCAAATGCATAGGTCCGTATAGTATTACTATATCCGTTACAAGAATGTTATGTCTGTAAAAAGCCTGCGATGGACGTCCATCTATAAAACACACATTAGGTAGGTACCTACAAGATAATCACAAAGCATTGGCTGTACAACTATATAAATATTCACATAACACATATTATGATATACTGTATGTATGTATGTATGTATGTATGTATGTAACTATGCAAGTATATATGTATATATATGTCATGTGGTATAGAGTGTATATAGACTGCTCCGATTGAGATACTATTCGATCAAACGTGTGTCATTATAAATCAATGTCCTCGTTTATTTTGAAAACAATTAATTCGTCCGCTGGTGACAATAAAACGATGTAATCCATAAAATGTTTCACGGACAATACCAACCCGTTCTAATCCTCAAATGTCTGAACTCCCTTACGCAATACCCACACACAGTTAAAGGTTGATGGCAAATATTTTTTGAATAAAACATCACGTAGGTAAACCGACTATAGATGAAATTGCTATTAATGACAGAATGTCACTATATATTATTGTACATATTTTGCACTGCGTATAACAATAAATAAATGTGCGTTGCAGTAGTATACCGTCTGTTTTTCGAGGGTAACTTTTCTGATTACTGGCACAGAATAGCTATTTCAATTTGTGCTATGGAGTGGATAATTGACGCTATATATAAGAAGTACAATTTTTTTTTAATTTGGTGGAAGGGGATGAGATAGTTTTCCAATGCTGTGGACACCCATTGGTCTTAGTATTTAGTATTATAAAATCATAATTAAATCATAAAATATTTAATAAAAATATGTTTATATATACCTACATATTAAATACACAAAAAAATACTAGGTACTTTTGAAAATATTTAAATATGTATATAGGTATTGATTTAAATATTCACACTTGTTCATAATATTGACTATAACAGTGTATTTATAATCAATCATATTATTATGTTCACTTTAGTCTATATCTAATATTTTCTATAGTATAATATACGTATATAAAGATAAAAATGTTTTTACAATTTCGACGTATAATAGAGTTTAGAATTTCTGATGGGGAGGTTGTCAATGGGAGGGTATAGTTACGCCTAGTCGACCTCTCTCTTTTAAACACGATTAAAGATATATTATCATATTATCTTTGATCGTGCTTTTAAATGAGCCACCGGTGGCCTGGCACAGTGTCACCTACAATACCCTTCATGTTATACTTAACCTATACGTAATATAACACGCATACCTGCATACAGCTTGTACGCCCTACGGTATAATATTGTCATAATGAAATGGCGAGTAAAAAAAAAAAAAAAAAACAGTGAAATGCTTGATAACTAATGAGTGCAGAAGTGTAAAATGATCTTCGTACCCGTTTTCGTATACGATTTATATATATTGTACGGGCCAGCGAAGAACAAAAATATTTGATTCAATGTTTTTACCGACAAATCGTACAGTTGTCTGTGCTCACGTCATATTATAATAAACTCGAAGAGTCGTGGTAACCATCACGTGTTTGTACAATGCGTGTGAACGACTGGATAAAAACACACTGTGACTTTTACAAAACACTAATGACTTAATATTCAGACTCTCCCGAGAGTAGGACAGCGCAGTATAATAATATATTGTATATTTTGTAACCAACTCGGTACATATTATTATATTGTACCTAACACGGCACCTTTAAACTCATCACATAATGGTAAAGACTTCTGATTAGTGATTAAATAAGCGCGGGCCAGAATGAGCAACCGGTGTTTTTAAAAACTATACGAATGAAGCAGCAGGCGCGTAGATTTTTTCACTAATCCGTTTTTAAACGATCCATCGAGAGCGTTCTAATAATATTATAGTGATACGAAATTATATTTTCTGCATCATGATTACGAAGTGAAACAGACACTAAATACCATTATAATATTATTATCTTATAATCTAACAATAAAAATATTGTTAAACTGTTTTAATTATTTTTAATACGCGATTAAAATACATCTGTTCACAATGAAAATTGATTTTCTTCGCTCGTATTATTAAAATACGTTTATACATTTTCTTGTATTCGGTTATTTTCAGTTTCCAAAAGGTACAATATAATATAGTATGTTAATTTTCAAATTTCTTTTATTATCCTTTGATCGTTTCTTAAATCTTTCATAATACAAAACTACACTTGTATATTATAGTATATTGTATAATAGTTGTATGGTATTATAGTCTATAACTGACATTTAAGTAACAAATTATATCAGATTAATAATCGTATGACGGTAGTCATATTATCACATATTATTAAGTCTCTTATTAATAAACTCGTCTAAATTAAAATGAATTAATATAATATTTTTTCAATTATTTTGTACTATTATATCATTATATTATGCATCCGAAAGGTAGGGTATCTGACTCCGAATCGCAAAGGCGTCTATTTTAACAAACCGTTGACTATGAAAAAATTAACAAAAATAAATCGATTTTTTCTAGTGTTAATCAGTAATTAATTAATCTATGCCAAAATCCAAACATGTTATCCCTGAAAATTCAGTGTGTAGTGTGTATGTGTACATAATATATTATCTCGTTGTGTGTTTAAAACGTTCAGACACACTAACCTACCTGTTTAAAATAAAAGAATATTGATTAATGGGTTTGAAACGAAACAAAAAAAAATGAAAACGCTCATATATATAGGGACATGGGGTGTTACAAAATCTACACTGTTATAGCACGAAAGCAAAACATATGCTATCGAAAATCGACCTCAATACGAGATTCAATATTTCATTATTTTATTTTGATCGATACATATTTATTATTATGTAGATACAAAATATATTATTACAATACATATATTTTATATATACATTATACGTAGTGTGTGTATTGTGTTATTTTTTTTTTTTTTTACTGTCGTGTCAAAACTATTTAGCAATAAACAATCCGTTATGTGCGGCCATACGCGGGTCCCGCAGCCGTAAAGGCTGGCATTGCACCACCCAGCCAAATTAATTGAATCACAATTGAGGTATATTATAATATAATAATATTACAAAAAAGGAAAACGAATATAATGAATACGAAAAAAAAATAATAAAAGCAATAATAAAAAAACAAAAAAATAAAAAATAAACGTAGAGTTAAAGAACAAAATGAATTAAATTATTGTGGGGAGACCGGGAGGGCATTTCTTTTTTTCTTCTAAGGTTAACAATGGCCGACTACTCAAAACGCATTAGTTTATGAGAGCGCCCCGGGTCTGGGAACTCGTGACATGATGGCGCGGACGCCGACGAGGGTGAGATCTAGATGGCACGTTTCTCCCCTTCAATTTCCGTTGAAAGTATCCGGGGATATATATATGTATAAAAAAAAAAGCCCAGAAATCCGGATTTAGACACAAAGGTATAAATGATTCCCTGGGCTCCGTCACCTCCACTTTTATTATTATTATTATTATAATATTTTATGCGTTCTCGTCGCGATACGTCTATTTTTTGCTATTCTCTATGTATCAGTAATTTTCCCACATCAAAATATTATTTACACGCACACACACTTGGAAATTAACATCCGGAATGTGTAATAACATGGTACATATAGTTGCAGCTGTGAGTTTTGCTTATAGTGTTTAAGTCTTACTTGAATACCGCAATATAATAATTTAATAATAATACGGTGCGCTAATTGCTGTACTTTTCAAGTTTGATGATTAATTAGACAGGCTTGATTATGTGACTTATGATTTTGTATAACCAACAAATTATTTTTGTGTATACAACTTAGTTTTCATCACTGGTTCGGATGGAAAAAAAATGGTTTTTATGGGTTTAAAGTTTCAGAGTTTTTTAATTGCAACCATCAGTCTGGCGTATTTCATAAAAAATCACATTTCATTGAGCACGTACCCACACAGTACATAATATAGTTGGTATATTATAGTAATAATTATCGTCTACAAAGAATCTAAAATTATTTAAGCAATGCAGTCGTAAATAATATACTTTTAAACTTGTTTTAATACCATCTACTCAAATATTATTACCATTAAGACATAACAAAAACAAAATTTTAAGATAATATTGAATACAACATTATGTGCATTACTGAAATATACTTTTTACAAAATACTTAGTTACAAGACTAAAAGGTTTTATTGAAAAGTATATTTTAAATACTTTCTATATAGGTAGCTAGTACTTACTCATTCTCAAGAAATTACCTATTTAAACAAATATCTTATAAAAATAGCAATTTATTTTTATACATTTTCTGTGTTTGTTACATTTTAAATACATGTTTATATACCTATGATGTTTCAAGTAATCATTTATATATTTATATATTATGTTCATAACTTCATCATAATATTTATTGATTTAATAAAATGCAATACAGTCAATAAATATTGTTTGAAGAAAAAGATGTTCAACAGAATAAAAGTATATTACCAGTAGGTAGATATTGAAAAAAGTAATTGAATAATTAAACTCGAACCCTTTACATCATTGCATACTATGGCTAATACATTTTGTCAAGTTCCAATCATATCTCTTCGATAAAACTTAGTATAATAGTGTGTTTATTTAAAGAAGGCCATGGTCGTTAATAAGATATTTGGAATAGTAGCCTGGTAAGTAATAACATATTTATTGGTTAGTAAAATACATGAAAATTAATTTCATATTTTCTACAACGCAATAAAATAAATAATAATATTCATTGTAACAACTGTTAATCTGCGTGTTAAAATGATTATGACTGATATGGTTACATTTTAATTTGCGTAACGCTAACAATAATAAGCTAATAAGCTAATAAACTAATATTATTAATTTGTCAATTCTCTACTCCGTCATAAGCCTTGGCTTAAAGGAGTAGATACTTTTCTTTATATACCTATTACATAAAGAAAAATTTTAAATAAAAAAAAAAAAAAGTGCTTAATATATATTTATATTTTATAACCTAATAATAATAATATTATTCTTAAATTACCTCGATCGAATAGTCTCTATTTTCTATAGACTATAATATAATATTATAATTTCTGACTTTATTAATATTCACATCGAAATTAAAATAAATATTTTTCTCGTCGATATTTGTTGACGTCATAACAAACTCACACGTTATATCTGCCTGTTGGCGTTTTCTAATCAATCAACAGTCGTACATAAATACACAATACAATATTTTATCATGTCATTGGTATAATACAACTACTGCGGAGCACGTTTAGTAAACATTTTGCACAATAGCTCTCTTTTATATGTATCCCTTCCTCATCGAGTCATAAAAATAATATCGATTTTGGCAGTGAGATCGGTAGTTACCGGGTGGTGCGCGTATCGGGAAATCGTGTGGTACAGGTTGATAAAAAAAAAAAAAAAAATATGAAAACGCGTAATATAAATCCGTTTGAAAACTTTTTACGGCGTCGCAGGCGAAAACGGTCGCGGAGGGTTAAGTAAAACATATTACATATTTCATGAGTCTCGTATATAATATATAATATGTATATTATAGTAGAAGTGTGGGGTGGGTGGTAACCACTATTGCGGCAGTAGGAATCGATGATGGGTAGACCTTTTCCAGGGAATCGTTGGCGTTCGGAAATAATTATAATAATAATAACAATATATAATTGTTGATTATTATTGCTTTTCGCTTATTCTGCAGGTCGGAGCGAACTCCGGGACAATAATATTACAATATAGTAGGTGGTCGCTGATGATGATGTAAAATCGTTCTTTCATATTCTACACTATAGTTTTCTTGTGTGCAGTTCATTGTTCGAGTCGGTGAAGCATTTTCTTATTGAGCAGGAATCTTGAACAGGACGTATATAGACGTATTAATAAACGTTTAATAGAATATATTTTTAATATATTTTTTTCAGTGTGCCTACCTATAGCCATACATTCATAATAGTTAAATACACACACGTTTACAGTCGACAAGATGCATCAAATAAAAATATATTATAATTAGGGCTAGGGACTTCTAAGAGTTTGCATATTTTTAAATAATCATTAAAAACATAGCTAAGTATTATAGAATTTGTTTCATAGCAATACGAGTTTAAATTTAAAATTTATAGTTGCATATTTTGCATATTTGACCATTTTTCATTTATAAGTGCATATTTGACAATTATTTATATGACTTTATAATGCATAGATTTCCTGGACCTGAGATATAATAAATATTTTAATATATTAGTATTTGTGTATATCTTGTCGATCACTATTGTATTGTTACTTATCAGTACACAGACCGCGTGATTCCCCATAAGTCAAAAGAATAAAATAAAATAAATTAATAATTAATCAAAAAATCAAAATAATCAAATTAATCTATATTATCAAATGTAACTATTTATCTGTCATATCTACAAATATTATTATTATTATTTATTAATTATAAGTTATTAGTTTATTACAAATATATTATATTTTTTGTAAATGCATATTTAGTGATTCTTTAGTGCATAATGCATGCATATTTTAAGGTTTTTTAGGTCATAAAGTCCCTAGCCCTAATTATAATATTATGCACAGTAGTGATTCGAAAAACAATATTATTTGTTATTGATATAATATAAAAAAGACATCGGTGGGTATCCGTAGGTATTTTAGTGTTATTCATAGCAGTCGTCCGTTTTTTTTATTAGAAATTATCGATAGTTTTTATTTTCGAGTGGATAACCACACGAGTTGACCTATAACAATAATAATATGACGTACTAGCCGTGAGCTGTCCCCTCGGAGTTGACCGGGCAAGATTTGTTTTTTTGTTGTTAACTGTATATTCATAAGGCGGAGCAAATGATTTTGTGCCGTTGCATATCCGGTGCTAAATTTGTAAAGCTGGGCAAGTTAATGATTTTTTTTTAAACTCAGTCATGTAAATTTGATAGGCACCAATAATAAAAAGTTAAAAGTTAATTTATTTACAGGTCAACTCGGTGAAGTTAAAAGTTAATACACACTTTTTGTTAAGTTAAAAAAAGTTAATTTTTCATACAACGCTTAATGTACTTAATTTTTTTCCAACCCAAACTAAATTATAGACTATATAGGTACTACTATAGTATAGTATTTAAACTTTATACAGTATTTTCATATAAGTTGGATTGGAAAAATATAAATTTTTTTTAACTTTAAACAATTCACGGTAAATATTTTTTGTCGTGAAAACGAAATAGACTGAAATAGTGAAATGTAATAAAATTAAAAACGAAATAAATAAATCTAACTTACTTCTTTAGATGGAAAAGAAATCGTCGATTTTACGTTAATTAAAAAAGAAATTTAGCATGTTAACAGTTAAATTAATGAAAATCTAAAAGTAACTAGATAAGTTAAAAAGTTAAAATAAAACGAACTTTGAACTTAACTTTAACGTTTTAATTCGTTAACACGTTGAGCGCCGCGGTGTTTTTCAAAAACTACGTCTAACCGCCATGAGACGCAATTCTCAACATATTACCATAAGTTGGTTTTTGAGACCCATTTTTGGGTCTCACTAAAATCATTTTCAGCCGAGGTCTGAATATTATCAGTATTTTCTCGTCAGATTTAAAATATACAGTGTTGCCACTTTTAGTAGGTATTACAAGTCTGCAAATATGATAATTTGTTTTTTTTTTTTTTAATCAATATTCGCTTAAATTGTCAAAACTGTATTTTAGTAAACGTATGAAAAAACCCCTTGGCGGCGAGGACACAATTTGGTGAGACCCAATTTTCGGTTTCATGGCGCTCAACGTGTTAAGTTTTTTTGTATGTAAAAAGCGGGTTTGAGTGTCCAGCAGACAGCTAGAGTCAATTGAAATGAAAATCGATTTATGTGCAATTCAGTCATTTAAGCAGACAATCCGCGAACAATAACCAAGCAATACATCAGGTAGGCAAATGACGATTATTATACTCGTCTTGTAGTGGTACTATACAGGTACATTTTATTATTATATTATAATGTGTATTCGCGGTGCAGTGGCATAGTAACAACTTATGTTCGAGACGATGGATATCGTTTAATATTGAGGTACCTATACCTATATATGGTTTGAGCATAATAAAAAAAACGTGTGGACAACTGCACCGTCGTGGTGCAAAACGTATTAAAAATACTCGTCGCTAAGTAATAACAAAATAATATGATAAACAAATTCTTTGAATTTTCGTTTTCGGCGACGTGTGCACACAAAACGTATATAATATTATACCTACTGCAAACGGCGTGGGTGGGATTTGATTTGAATAATTCAATTTACTGAACTGGGTTTCTCGCAGTTACCTACACAATATAATATAATATAGGTATATAGGTATATACCTACTCTGGTACAGTGCGTATAGCGAGCGCGTGAAACACCAAACCATATTATAATATATTATTTTCGTCAACCTGATATTTACATTAAACATAGATGATATTATAATATCATAATTACCAACCGCAACCCTTTAAATGTTGACATTTGAAGAGAACTAACGCGTACAAACTAATATTTTACCAAGATAATAATAATATTATCATGTTTAACAGAAGCAGATTAATGAGTATATATATTATGGGTTACGTAGGCATATTATATAATTGTACTACACAATTTTTTCAAAGGCAAACACTTAATTTATTGATAAGTATTAACGTTTTTGGAAACATTTTCTCACGCGATTTAAAGACAAGACAAAACATCATTTTAATTAAAAAAATGCGTTAATCTAATAGTTTAGGTATACTATACGTACCTAAAAGTGACGGATATACGGGGGGGGGGGATATGGGGAATAGATCCTCTCCTGTGGGCCGTGGTATAAAAAAACGCCAATTTTTACAACACTGGATATTCACTCGATTTCCTTCTTTTGTTATAATTCAAAAACGAATAACTGTAGATACATGAAAATTTCACTGAATGTTTATATTATCAATTCTTATACTTGATAAAATTTTCAAAATATTTTGACTTTTTTTGAGCTGTTTACGGACAATTTCATACTTCAATTTCATTATTTTTTTTCTATAAATATCAATAAAGTTTTATCTGTTGGGCCAAAAAGTGTAAAAATGTAATACAAGGCTCATGACATATTATTACAATAGAAGTTGAAAATTATTAAAATAACATAGGAACAATTTTTTTTTATAAGCATTTAAAGATCGAATTTTGACATAACTTATCACATTTAAATTGAACAATTATTTTGTAGTTAAAAATGTATAAAATGTTTAACTTTTATATCTAAGGATTGAAAATTTAAAACAAGATTTCATGTAAGTAGTTAATTCTGTTACCAAAAAATCTGAAAAATAGAGAAGCACAGTTCATTTTTATAGTCATTTTAAATTAAAATTTGGACGAAATTACATAATAAAAAACCTAGAATAACTATTTTAGTTATTTTGTTGTTATTGTGTAATTTTATTCGTGGGTACTTGATACTTCTAAAGTACACTATTATATATCTATGGAGTATGGACTATGATATAATATCAGGGTTTGTTGTTGACGTATAATGCATTATAAGTACTTAATGGATATTGTGATATGATTAATTTGAAATTTATTATAGGTAATTTTTTTTTTTTGATACCATAGATAAGTATATATAATATGTCTTAGACCGAAATACCGTCTCCGCTCAGAATCGTTTTTCTTATACAATGCTATTATATCATTGAATTCAAATTTAATATCATTCATTATACAGCGACCCACTTGTAATCTATACTGTACAGCAGTGACATCCTCTTGCCCACCTACAGTACAACAGAGCGACATCCATTTGCCCACCTTCTTTATTTTATTTTTCAATTTAATATAGTTATTTTTCTAGCTTTCCTTTGCCTTGATTTTTCTATTGGCATTGTCGTCTGTTCATAGGACAATACAAGTAAAACCCTACGAAGTCATTGATGCAATGGCACAGTCATCAAGAAAATTAAATCTAGTCTTGTAAATTTAGTATAGAATAAAGCTTATATACCAATACATATTATGTACGAAAATATTTTATATCTCCCCCCCCCCCCCCATGAGAAAATCCTAGATCCGCCACTGGTACCTAATAATATAGGTATATTATGGTTTAACGTTATTATTTTTGAAGTTTATTACTGTTTTGAACGACGGAATACATATTATTTAATTTCATGTTCTGAACCGGTGTAATATTTTTCTGAAGATTTTAGTGCGTAAAAATCGAATTTTGAACGAGTAGGTTATAATAATTAGTTATAAGTATTTAATGTTTGATGAAGAAAAGTGGAGTGGGGCAGAAGTTGGTATCCTGCAAAAACCCCAATACTCTACAGACCACTTGTTTGAACTTTAAATATTGTAATAATAAATTGTGAATTGTTTTAAATTCAGAAATTTAAATCTGCAGTATCAGTGGTATCGTAATCGCCTTTAACTGCGTAAATGGGATGTAAAGCGTATTATACCTATACGGCTATATACAGCAGTATACCTACCTATACAGTTGAATTTTAAATATTGTAAATACTACTTAATTTAATTGGTTCAAACTCATATATCTATGTGTATTTTTTTAATCTTTATTAACTTCAAGGCCATTAATTATAATAGTATGTAAATTGTTTAATTAGGTTCAACGTAAAACTTACCGATACAGTGATACGCACAGATATTCTATTTTTTAGAACACTTTCAATTTTATTTTTAATTAAGTAGTTGTATGTTGACACTTGTGAGGAATTTTTGTTATTTCCTTGTTAAATTAATTTCAATGCAATAATCGCTTGATTTTCGTCTATGGTGTATTATGTTCAATACAGTGAACTATACATAGGTACGTTGTAATGTATATTACGAGCAATATTGGCTAATCGTATATAGTTGTGTAATGAATAATCATACATTATTATAATAACATAATATACACTGCAGAAGTGCAGAACTGAAAGTACTACCACGCGAGAGAAGTGTGTAGGTATTATATTATATATGCTCGTATATGGCATATAATCAATTTTTTAATTCTTCACAATATAATAATAGTAATAATTTATTCGTCGCATTACTCATCGCGGATGACTGGTCGAAAATGGGTTTTTGTGTTAGGGTGTCGAAGAGATAACTCAGCGACGGGTGCAGCGGCAGCATTAGCGCGGGAAACGTCCTATATATGTATAATGTATATATATATATACATATTCGAGCACTTGGTAATCTAAAAACCAATTTTATTGCTCCCCGTGCTCAACAATTATTATTAATTATTTGATTTGAGAGTTTTGCTTTGGAGTATATAATAAAGCGACGAGGACGAAGAGAAACTATAATAATAATATGTAATATCGATCCCTCTCTCCCTTCCCACCTCATCACTAGCTTACTCACCCTAGTCCTAACCGACTGTACTTGTAATGACATATTTTCATTATTATACGACGTAAAGTTGATTACATATATAAGACGTTTACTTTGCCTCTTCAGATATGGTACCTGTCAAACGTTCAGTTTTTATTTTTTATACCTCTATATAATAATCGCCGTGTACGGCAGCGGTCAAAAATATTTAATACGAAAATCAAATTACAGACCGATATGAGCAGTTTCTCTGGTGCGTCACAGTTATTTTGTCGACCACCTGCAGTACGGTGATGTCCTACAACGTGATTTTATAATCAAATGACGTTTCCGCGATAATCAAATGGTTTTTTTTTTTTTAATTATAAAGGGTAACCGTACAAAAGACGTATATAGGTACACGCATAAAAGAAATAAATTCTCTAAAACGTTTACTTAATTACAAAAAAAAAAAAAAAAAACCGATTAACTTTTCTATACCTACGTCGCCTTCGTGCAAATAGATTATTATTCATATATAATTCGTTAAACGAATAGACTTTTTATAATGCCATAATTTTTCGATTTTCCGAGGGCGATATTATTATTGATTTACTGCAACCTATTACCATATTTTATATATTATATAATTAACAACATGCGATAATAGAACTTCCAAGTTCCATCGTCCCAGCTAGGCCTGTCAGTGCGTCCGCATAAGCAGATAGGTGTCTATATTATAGGAAATCGAGTATCTTGACTGTGTACTTAGGTAATACAGATATACGAAGAAATAATATACATATTATACATTTATATATTGTTATAGCCAGGTGTAATACCAGGTGTAATGTGTGTTCATTATTGTAATGCTACTGTGATAATGTATTTTATTATGATGTTGGTTTATATGGCAAGTAATGTGTAAACGGTACAGTCCCCCCCATGTGGCGATGCCACATAACAAAAAGTCAAAATAGCCACATATAGCGACGATTACTATGACGTATATTACATGGCAGTGGGTTATTTTTTTGGAATGTTATAAACTATAACTATTATAATTGAGCCTACCGAGTAAAAAATATACTAAAATATAGTAGATAAACGTATTATTTCGTTTCGGACTAACATAATAATAATATATAATGGGTAGGTACTAAAAATTGTATTTCCAACCCCGTCGCATATAGGTATACCTAATTTTTTTAGAATACTATATCTTGTATAAATAGACGATCATCGTCGTTATAAAATAATTGCATTCTTGGAAAGAAACTTTATATAGAATCACTAAGGTAAAAATATTACATATACGTGGAAGAATAACATTTACGTTAGTGATATATTTTATTACTTGAGCATGAAAAATATAATATATTGATTTATTAGGTAAGTTTTTTGTCTGATTCCTTGGAAGCATAATATTGCAATAATAACTTATTATACGATTCGTTAGTTTTGATAATTCCATTATGATTTAAAATAATTTTTTATCGACATAACAGTTAAGACATATCAAGACGAATAACAACCATCCAATTAGCATTTTAAGTATAAATATTATACTGTAGTAGTTATACCTAGGTACAATATTAAAATGATATATAAAGGTAATTCATTTACCAACATACTGAAAAGTCGCTATAATCACAATTTTTTTTGACGACGGAGGGTTAAAATTCCTTGAATATAAATTACAAACTTATTTGTCAATTACTTTAATTATTTATTATTACCTACTTACCATCATATATTTGAATTAAAGCGTTATACACATCAATCAAAAAGGTTCATTCTTTTTTTATCAGAAACGAGTGAAAATGTATTGTGTTCCATAATATTTTATTGATATTGGATGATTTGTGTCAATATAACTGCCAGCCGCATAGCCACCGCAGTTATGTCAAGGTCGAAGTACACAGAAAAATAAAATCGGATTGTCGATTTCAAAATTATCTGACCACAATTTTTCTAGACCGCTATCGATTGAAACACAATAATATTGCGTATGTGCGATCTGAATATATTTGAGGTCCGTAGCAGCAGAAATGAAACGGATTAGAAAAATTTAATCAAACTGTGTCTGCCCCGCGTGCTGCAGATACCTACCGGTTGACTAAATATTATCGATATATAATCAAACGAAACTCAAATAAAATATCTAAAAAAAAAAATCTTTTGAACGTTGTAAATTTTTATTATCATCGAGTTAGGTATCAACACCAGCTGTCAGTAGCGGATCCAAAAGTCACCCAAGGGGGGGGGGGTAAATTTTCAAAAATTAAATTGTCTTTTTGTTTAGCCTAGTATTATAATAGAAAATAACGTTAAAAAGGCAGCCCAAGAGGAGGGCGAACGTCCCTCATATTCGCCACTGCCAGCTGTAATATATTTAATTATACACTTCACACTGTAGTGCCCGATTAAGCAATATCTAGGACGTAAGCATGAGAAATTCGGGAGGGGGGACTTAATCCATACATACAAATTTCAGTGTACCAGTGACGTGCGATATTACCGTATTGGATGCTGGGTAAGCGCCAAAAAAAAAAAAAGAACATTAGGTACTTATAAAGGTTAATTAATAATTATTAAAAATATAAAAAAAAAATTGTATAATGTGGGTAACAGTATTTATTTACCTATTTATAAATAAAATCCATTCTTCCATATTTTTTTAGAAATTCATTGATAATTTATTCATTCAAATCTAAATCTTATTTTGTTTTTATTAATAATTCTTTTTCAATAGATAATTTCGACAAAGAACTTAGTCCATTTTGATTTTCTGTCTATGTTTAATAATATTTAATTCATTTTATGGCGGAAAATGACCTTTCTACTGAAGCAGTTGTACTAAGAACGGTTAGGATGAGTTGCCTAAGTCACACTTCTTGAAAAGCTGATGCTAAATCATTAATTTTAATTTTATTGACCAAACCATTTGGACTGCCATTTGAAGGTTCTTCAAATTACGTATACAATAAGGTCAATTTATTTTTTAATCTAACCAAATCAAATTCATCACCAAAATTTGATTGTCGGGATTTATAGACTCGACCAGATAAGAATAAAACATTATGTGACGAAAGTATACGCCTCGTGTTCGTGTATTAGGATTATTATATTGTGACAAAAAAAAAAACCTAATATAATTATTATCGAACGTTGGGTATCAGAAAAAGTATTATTTATAAGCGCTCGATGTAGCACTTCCAACTGCTGTGTAAAATCGTGGTCACCCCTCCCTACCGCACCCGATCATACCAACTAAGCCGGGTTTACACTACAGTACTACACCGTTTCGTGGGATTTCGTATTTTCATGTTTATACCAAAATGCAATAAAAATGATATGAATATTGTACCCAGTGATAACAATATAATATTATTTTAGTTATCACTTTTCCGCACATAAATGTAACCACACGATCAAAAGTTGAATATATTCAACTATGCGGTATGTACTGTGATAACTGTGATTATTTTACACTTCACGGTGTAGTGTGACCCCAGGTTTATACTAGATACCAGCCAGTTAATCGAAATCCGAAGAGTAGTATAATATTATATCTTAAATAAAAAAATCTATATTATATGGATTATTGACATAATGAAATTTATATTGCTTCCATTTTGAAGGCACTAGGCGCTCAGCGTGCTTACCTCGATTGCCCTGACCGCACGCCACTACAGTGTACTTACTGTCGGATACGTCTCGATTGCTCCTGACGTAAGTATTTACACTATTCGTCTATATAATACACACACAATTAAAATATTACACTTATTTTATTACACACTGTTTTGTCCAACAGTGACCGCATCAAGCGATCATCTCTGAAGCCATAGATAATAGTTAGTGTTTGAAGTATGAAATATTTCACAAAAACGTGAAACATTGAAATTTTTTTAACACAAATAAAAACACAATTTATTTATTTTTTTAACACAATGTTTAGTGTTCTAAATTCTAATGTAAGAATTCAGTAGGTATACAATATACATGTATAATATTGTATACCTACTTGTATCATTTAAACATTAAAATATTTAAAAATGTTGAATACCATTTTAAATGTATAATACCAACGGTTAGGTATACATTTATTTACCATACAATTATGAATTAGATTTATGATAATTATATTATGTAAATATAAAACTTATTTAAAAATAAAACAAAATTTATTAAAACACTGAAATATTTCATTTTTTTAAATTTCATGAAATTCCAAACACTAATAATAGTATAATATATAATATAATATAATATTATTATCTTTGTCTGAAGGACTCACTATTGTCAACTCCTATCACTTATATAATATTATCGCTTAACCTAGTTTCTATTTTGCTATATCTACTAAAACTTACCGACTTAATAGTTAATACTAAATGTTATTATACATTACATAAATGTTTACTTTAACCTAGTTAAAAGTTGTAATATTAATAATGTTTATGTTTTTATATTATTATGCATGATACAACATTACCAACCAAGCACCTCCCCAATTGTTCTAAATTTAAACTGATTTAGAGAAATCGTTCAATTGAGTCTAATACACTTGAAAATACCATAGAATGTACATAAATATTTTCTCACGTTTAACACCATGGCTAATGTTAAGCTTGACAGTCTTTTGGCTAATGACAACATTTCGGACTTCAGTCACCAATAATATTAACATTTTTATCTAACTACCTATATGTGGCTATACCTTATAATAAAATAACATAAAATAATACACACAAATTAGCGCAATAAGTTGATTTATATGGTTTTATAGTATAAGAATGCGTTCCTAGGAAATATAAAATGATTTATAATATGTTACTATGATTTTGAAATATTAATATAATAACTAGGTACCTACCTCCTATGTAATATAGAAAAAGATAATATATTTATTTATTATTACCTATATATGTAAGAACTATTATGACACATAAAATTGCACAACACTCCTAACCTCTTACATTTTTATTTCTATATACAACCACCTTTACAAAAATATATTGGGAATCCTTGACCTTCTGTCATTGAATGAAGATTTGCAAGTTTCTGTAATGAATTAGAATTTTCAAAAACATCTTCTAAGTTATGTAGAAATTGAACTGCTTATGAATGTACATAATATAAGAGTTTATACTCGGTGAGAAACATCATAAAAAAAAATATTTATTTACGTAATTAAAAACAAAATGTAGATAGACGTTACTCGTTACTCCTTTATTGTTTTAATTGTTAGTTACTTCTCATTTTAATGACGTTTAGTATCTTGCAACTCCTCTTCTGTAGGTACTTATGTTTTCTATTGCATTGTTCGGTAGCGACAAAGTTGACGATCTGAAATTAGGATCACACTCAAACGCATTATTAGTTTTTATCCATGTTATTAACATTTCTTGTAAATCTTTTTAGCTATCTTTAAACTACCCTGAATTTGGATTTGATGTAAAAAAAAAAAGTCTTCAACACCTAAGAACCAGTAATGATGATCTTTTTTTTTTCAGTTTGTAACTGGGAATCGCTTTCTTACATTACTGCCCCGGCGCCGCCATCGTTTATTAGACATCAAAGTTTAATATATACAGTGTATATATTTGTCTAAAATTATTTAAAAATGTATTAAGCTCAAACTTTAACTTCAAGTCGGCACGGGTTAACTTTATTTGATTGACCTAAAATTTTTTGCAGTTCACTTTTATATGTATACACACCGATTTAGGGGGTGAGACCAGAAAAATATCATTATTTTTATTTTCTTATATGGCTAAGGAACACCCTAATATACACATTAGGCTTTCGCCAGTTATGATGATCTATATCATTTATAAAATGTATAATTGCAACCATTGGTTGTATAATTTATTTTTATGTCATGGGTAGGTATTCAGTAATATTATAACTATATAGTTATTACTTATTTGGTCTTAATCCAATATTGGTTTGATAAAGTTATAAGTATTTGTGTATTATTAATGAGTGATGACTAACAAAGTCCAAAATGCTGTCATTAGCAAAAATAGGTGATTGAACATAATAATATCATTAGTTATTAGACAATGGTTGGACAATATTATCCGTAACATAATAAAATAATAGTTAATACATAGTGTACCTAAGTAGGCGTTTCGCTCCTTTCCGTTTATTTGAAAACGAGATAATATTGTCATTTTCCACAACAATTTGATTTCTCTTTTTCATATACAGGCCTAAAAAAATTATTATTGCCTATTATTTGTTTATTGAACTTAAATACAGCTGATTATAAAAAAATATTAATAGGTTATGGTAGTAGGAAGGCCATACTGAAGAAAAAAAAAGGCCTATACTGAAAGAAAAATAATTTAATATTATCAAAAGATGTATTTACGAGGTATATAGGTGCATACGCTGTGTGATTACTACTCACTATACCTACGCCTACCATGGTTTTATTATTATTCGTCAAAAAAACATCGGGTTGGTACGCTTGTGTCTGGAGAAAATATTTGAAGAACGCGGTTATAATGTGATTGTTGTGCCACGTAAGGCGGAGGTAAATGATAAATTGGGTATGAGAAAAACACGGTCGAAGTGTGAAAGGATTATAATATACCCATTATGTATATTGTAATTGTATAGGTAAACTATATTATTATAATATAGTTTCGAAAATGATTACGGACTGTGGTGCGTATTAATTTTCCACGTTTTTCATAATTATTACAGTGGCCGTGGTGCCGCGATGGCTGTGGTCGATGAAGGAGGAGTGGGAGTCGGGTGGCATATTTTGACATAATGCATATTTCCCGAGGAGCCGATGCCAACAGCGGATGAGTCCTTTTAAGCGCGAAGTCCTATTGTCCGCAGCAGCCGACGATGCAAATCAAAATGGAAATAAAATCGTCTCGAATTATCCACCCACATTAATCGTCGCTTTGTTTGTGGTATTATATAATATGTTATTATTATTATCATTATCGTATATATATCGCTGGCCATCATACGAGTATAATATGATTGTTACCAATAAGCCATTAGGACGGCGATTATGTAAAATTTTAAATGTCATGTAATGTAACACGATAATAATTGAGAACGAATATTGTTTCTTGTTGTAAGAACTGTATAATCAAGGCCGGACTATAAGGGAAAACACGCCTAAAGGCAATGATTTTATCTCCACCCAGTGTCCAAATATTACACCCCCGATATTCTTTTTTAATTTTTTAAACATGTTCACATACATCTGTCATGAACGCCCACCTATCGCATAATATTGTATAGTATTTGTTTGTAAAGTATAATATCGCATACCTAATATTGTATCATATGCATACCATCAGTCAACATGATACCTAGAAGTGTGGTCTGTGTAGGTCTATATTATGTATTACAAATGATTAGTACGTACACAAATAATAATTATTATGAAATACATAAAAAATATACCAAATATATTTTGGTCGATTTTGGTTATATTAATCGATTACTTTTGGCGCCAAGTTAAATATATATATTTTGTATGTATTTATAATCTAATATCTCCTGTAAAAATGTCATTATAATATATATAATCTTTCTTAACTTATAAGATCTTAACTATAGTAATAGTCATAATTTGATTTGTCCATTTAATTTCATGATACATTTCGATACCCAGATTTGAAGTTTTTAACAATAGTCATATTATAGTAATTAGTAACCGATTTACATTGACATTTACATTTAATATTTTACAGTTTTGTTCATGGATTTTTAATTTTCTTATGGTAGGTACGTGTATTCAGACCTAGTTAAATTTATTTCTATCCTATCGCACATTGTAGCTGGTTAAATGAAAATCTAAGGTATGATTAATCAATTTTTTATGAGTTCTATATTGATATATTGTAGTATAGTTTAACGTTTACCTTTTATTTTTGGAACTATATAACTGAATAATGCTAATAGTTTTTACAACCGACAATATTAATCTAGTTAATTTATTATAACTTAATTATAATAATATTGACCCAACCAGTTGGGATGAAAAGCTTATAAAATTTGAATTTTTACTAGTTCTGCACTCCCACCTTTGCACATTAGTATGTGTAGTAGTTTGTTTTTGAAACAATTTGTGCGTGTCGCACTCTGGATTACCAGATGGAAACACATAATATTGTATAGCTGGTACCCACTATTATAATATTTGTAGAGATATTGAATATATTGTTATACAAAGGGGAAACAAAATACGACAATCCTCTGAAGTAGGTACACACTGAGGATGAAGAGGTGGTTTTGGAAGTGGAGTTGTGTAGTATTATAAGCGGTGGTCTTATTGCTTTCATTGCTATATTTCATAAACCGGTTGCCAGTTTCGTCTGGTGAGTTCACGTTCGGAGCTCTTTCACCCTCCCACTCACTCTCTCTCACTCTCTCTCTCTCTCTCTCACACACACACACACACACACAACACACACACATATGTATGTCCAATATTATACGAGATGATCCATTTTACGTGCCTACGTCGTGGTGAATGTCCTTTGTCGCCGCCACCATTATAATAATGTGTGGATACATTAAACGTTTCGTTTGTACTTAAAGATGTTTTTTTTATTACTGTTATGCGTTTTTTTCTAGGTACCGATTCCGATATTTTGTAGGATACCTAACCTATAGGTATAAATGTATAATATCTTGTTCTTGCGGGTTCAATAATAATCTCAGGTTTTTGACGTATTTAGGATCTTACATTTTATTTTTCATAACTATCGACATTTTCACTGTACTATATATACATATATATATTTTTTTTTATCAAAAAAGATTGCTGAGTTAAAAACTAGTGTGGAGTTCCAGGAGTTATCTTGTATACAACATTTTATTTATTAGAACACACATACAAATTTCAAAAGCAAAGTTAAGACAACAAAATCAAACATATTATTTCAAATTGTTAAATAAAAAATGGAAATTACATTGTAGGTGTTTAAACATGATATTATATTATAGACTCTGTTGCATCGTATTCATGAAGAAGCCAGTGAGTAATGTACTTTTTAACATTGGCAGTGACATATTCGTCACATTATTAGGAAATCAATTATGTATCTGAGTCCCAATGAACTCGAAAAGTTTTTGACATCCTGTTTTCTTAGGCCATTTTAAGTAGAAGTTATTAATTGCGTATCTAGTATTGATCTCAAATTGTTTTATTGGGGATAATAGATTATGTTTTTTATGTATATTTTACATGTTTTTCAATATAGGTTATTTAATATATTAAGTACCTACCTATATTAAATTATTCAAATCATTATTTTATTGGATATCTCCAGTTTTTATTACAGGCCATTTTTATAATAGTATTTTGACTTTTTTGAAGTTGTTGTAGAGCAATATTGTATGCCCCATGCCCCCACTCCAACTAATTATCCCGTATGTGAAGGGGGATTCGTAGAGAGTTGAATATATATATTTTGTATGTATTTATAATCTGATATCTCCTGTAAAAATGTCATTATAATATATATAATCTTTCTTAACTTATAAGATCTTGACTATAGTAATAGTCATAATTTGATTTGTCCATTTAATCTCATGATACATTTCGATACCCAGATATTTGAAGTTTTTAACAATAGTCATATTATAGTAGTTAGTAACCGATTTACATTGACATTGACATTTAATATTTTGCAGTTTTGTTTATGGATTTTTAATTTTCTTATGGTAGATACGTGTATTCAGACAGTGAGTGAGTGGAGTAATATTGATTTATCAAAGTTTAGAAATATTTTAACCAGATTTTAATAGATAATAAATCAGTCTCAATATTTTTAAATATTTCTTACCAAGTGTTTCCATTACAGATCAACATCGTATCATCGGCATAATATTATTTTATATTGCTATTTAATTTCAGAAGTTTTATATCGTTTAGTTGAATATTAAAAATTATCGGAGAAAGTTGGTGGTACATCGTATTTTATAATTTGCTCGCTAACTATATAATAAAATCATTTATTATAACCCTTTGTTTCCTTTGTTGTAAATAAGCTTTGAAAAGTGATAGTACCGGACCATTAATACCTATGCCATGAATTTTTTTTTAGTAGCTTAACATTGTCCACAGTATCAAATGCTTTACCTAGATACATTATATTATTAAGTTAACAATTAATATCCTAGAATGTTACAAATACGAGAATACTATGATATACTATAGGTACATAAAAATGTGGTTATGCGTTGGTGCCTTACCAAAAGTAATTAAGTGTTTTTGAAGAATCAAAGAAAGAACGCGTGGTAGGTACCTAAAGGCGTAGCTTATTTAGTATGTCGTACTTCGACATCGAAACCTGCAACTCGTAGGAGTTTGTTATAGATCAAACAAAAAGCTGTAACAACGAGATTACGAATGTCAATTAATGATATTCGCATTATATAAAGGTCGGCTGCTGAAGACCTAAAACCAGAAAAGACGGAGCGAACAAATCGAATTCGTCCGATCGTCGGTGCAGTACGAAGAAGGCGTGACATATTTTTATTTTGTAGGTATCATAAATTTATAAAATATACCATTTGTCATAAATAAATCAACTCACAATTTGTCCTCGTGTATCGTGTAGCAGTACAATTATTATATCCGTATTTATCATACATATATAATTATATGATTATTTGAATCCAATACGTTGTCTCGAAACCTTTTTGACGAGGAATATTCCAATTATTATTGCCATACGATTTTTGTGGAACGGTTATTTCGGGTCAGGTTACAAATATTGTATCATATTACGTATGTACCTCATATAGGTACACAAACGGTAGTACGTATAATTAATATTTTAATTATTATGTAATATCATAGTCGCACATTTCATTGTTGTTTTGTACGTATAAAGACATGATATAGCCGCGAGCATCTATCGTGAACCCGCGGCAGCGTAACGATTTTTTTATTTCCTAATGCGATTAATAATGCACGTGTAATTTTTTTAATAACATAATATTTATATTATAATATGCATCGACTACGTTATTTGCAGGGTGGTCCGATAAACTCAACTGCGGTGTGCAACGATCTCTCTCTCACCACGGTTATACAGAGTGATTTGCCAAGTATCATGCTCATTGTTTTTTCAATTTTTTCGCTATTCACAGTTGTTCATTACGGGAGTTTTTACTGTATTATATTGTATTATATTGTTATTGTCTTTATTGTGAATTTTCGTCACTATGAATTAGTTATTACTTTTTACATTATATTTTGATTCTATACCTCTATATGTTCATGTATGACGGACACCGCGTGCTACAACATATTATTAAGCAGAGGTGCTTTTGCAAGTTTCATCATCGTAACTTCGTGCACATAAACTTGCAAAGTTCTTATGCATATAGCGTTACTAATTAAAAATCGTGAATATGTATTTATAACTAGCGTGTAAGTAATTTGGGTAGATAGTCAATTGAAATAAATTGTACTTTGAAGAAAACATTCAAACCTATTTACAGTGAAACCTCCCTTAACAGACACCTCTAAATAGCGGACACTTTCAAATATGTTTGGGAACACACTGCAACCTGAACTATCTGAATAGTGGACACCTTCTAATAGTGGACAACATTTCGGTAACCGTCAACCGAGAGTGTCTGGTATTTAGAGGTTTCACTGTAATTTATAAAAGCTTTTGTAATTTTAACATTTAAATCGATATTTGTTTTTCAGATCTTTCCATTTTTATAATGTTTATTATAATATTAATACGACAGTTTCTTTTCGTTCAAGGTCATGAAATGATTTCGTGGAGGACAAACACAATATAAGACACGTCTATAAACGAACGCAAAAATGTTCGTTCTTTTCATGAAACGTTGTCATATTTATTGAAGAGTTTATTAAGTACAATGATCGCGGAACTAGGAAATATCGTAAAGTGTCAACCTCTAGCAATCTCCTCCGCTGATATAGTTTCTATCAATCTGACCTCTAGCCACCGAAATAAGGTCAGTATTTGTATTGTCTTCGTACACCCAAATACCTTCCACTGTTATATTGATGCTATGTATAATGATAATATGTACCTACAACAGTGTACACTCAACTAGTGTAAAGCTCGTCTCATTATTAGTATTTTTACTTTTCGTAATGCTCAAACGATAACAATGCCGCTTTGTTTCGATTGACTCGTGTCTTGAGGTGTTGCCAATACGGCCAGTACCTTTATATTATATAATTTATACATTTTAAAATATCATGTTTTTCTAGTTGTTTTGCTAATCAAAAATTGGGTGAAATTGACTCTCGTCCAAAAAAATAAAATCTGCGATAAAACTTTAATCCTTATCGATGATATTATTAATGTATTTTCTTTAATCCATGGGTGTTTCACAACAAAGTGTTCAATGTTCGATACCACCCGTAACTAATTTTTAATAGGCCTTACGCTGTTTTGTGCCCTGCATGGATTTTCGACTTCACATTTTTGCTGATCATTTGCTTGTTTATTTGTCAAGAAGATTTCGTGGGAAGTTAGATTAGGTTGGCTCAAGATTGAGTTGTTATAATATGTACTGCTTTGAGTATTATAAAACTGTTCGAAAATAAAATCGATTGTCACGCGTCCCTGCACTGACCTATTTTGTTATTTTGGTTCTATTTTTTTTTTTTTTTTTTGAATTTAGGTGTTATTTAACTTGAAACGAGAGTTGACGTATTTTAATAAATGGATAAGTACCAGTAATCAAACGAAATCTCAGTTAACAAGTCTTGAACCGTGTAAAATAATGTAATTATATTAATAATAGTAAATAATAATTATAAATAAGTTGACGATATCGATGGACAATAATTAAAGTACCTATATATTATAATATTATTGTCATTATTTAAGAAATAATAAAAATAGTTCAACTTATTAGTAAGTTGTGAGTTGTAATCAAAAGTATAAATGTTCCTGAGTCAGTAAAGGAGTACCTATACCATAATCCATGCATAATAATAAGACCAACATAATATTAATTATAAATTATCACAACCTTTCTAGCCTATAATTAATCCTATTAATTATAAAAATTTATTTTATTTTAATTATATATCATAAATACAGTTAATAAACAAAATAAGAGAATACAAAAATATTATGTAAAGTAAACTTTAAAAGTGAATAAATATCATAATATCTTATGACTTATTGTACTCGTTCCATAATCATTTTCTTCTATTCAATTCCTTACAGTAAAAATTGAAATAAAAAACATTCAAAGAATTTTTTCAATCTCGTGTTACTTTTATTTATAAAATTAATTTTAATTTAATCTTCATTGAAGTATTTTAATTTTAATATACCGTAAAAACTAAAAACTAATCATTTAAAATTAACTTTAACGTTTATTTGAACTTTGTATGTTTTGGATAGAACTATTTATTTAAAAACGTAAGTTGTTACAAATTATAATTATAAAAAAAAAAAAAAATACATAAATTAATTTTACATTTTTATCTTTGTAGCTTTATGAAACTGTTTTTAAAGAGCACCGGCTTTGCATAGTATACAAGATATATTTTAATTAATGCGTTTTATTATATAAGATTTGAAGAAATCGTTTTTAACTTTATTGAATATTGTTTTGGCAAACCCACTAAAATACATTTTTATCATACATTAAATGCCATTTCAATATACTTATTATAAATGTAATTTTCTGAACTACTTCAAATAGATTGCCCGAATGTCATTAAACAAATTGGTTAAAGTAATGACTAATGAGCATCATCATCTGATTGTAATAATATGGTCACAATTCACAACAACTGTACTATTACTCCTATAATTTTAACCACAGTATAGCGCAAGGTCTCAACAAAATATGTCATATAATAAGAGTTGAGTTTTAACTAATGGTTAATTGTATTTCGTTTCATTGTAACACATGCGTGTTACCCACCTGATATATATTTGCTAGATCAATACCAACAATACTGAATATTATTATTATAATAATATTATGTCTTTTTTATAAATCGTTATTTTTAATATTATAATATTTTTATATATTATAATAATGCAATAATAAAATAATAAATTATATTATTTTACTAGCTGATCACATACACTTCGTTGCCCGTAACAAATTAAAACTTTAAAAAAAAAATGAATTGTGTAATTATTTCTTTTGGGTGCAACTCAGCTTCTCTGGTAGAAAATCCGACTATACGTTGGATCGACGAAAATGTGCGAAAATTTGATTTGATGCATGCTTGCACTTGATCTGCCCGATTAACCAATGGAAACCAAATAATAAATAGTAATTTCTTCTAACTATTTATCCTATAACCAATAACAACCATTTGTCAACAAAAATTTCCTCCATAAATCCCGGTTTGAGCACCTCCCCTGGTTGGACCTACGAGAGTAGAAAATACCTTATGACATATTCCCACACCTACAAAATGTACAAAAAAATTTCATTAAGATCGGTCTAGCCGTTTCGAAAGAGTGTAACAGCAAACATCATGACATGAAACTTTTATTTTATATTAGAATAGGACACTAGTCATATAATATCACTTCGCCAGTGTGTGGTTTTTTTTTTTTGTGGCAAACCCTAAAAGTATATACCATTTATAGATGTTTCTCGGTGTGAACGTATCTCAGTTTTAGTGTAGATACCTCAATTTACGGACAAATCAGTGTACTTAGCTTTGCATTAAAATAATTTTACCCGGATGAGCAACCACTAAGCGTGGATTGAATTTAGCTCTTAGTATATTTTTTAACGTGGTTCAAACTGCTTACTCTCTAAACTTTTCTGAAATCTCCAAAAACAATATCTGAGATTTTAGTCAAATTCAATTGAGTAGTTTTTGAGTATTTATACATATAAAGCTACACACATACATTAATTGGTTTCAAGATATAGTTTCATTATTCGAGACCATAAGGGCGACAATTTGATGCATGCTTGACGCTTGTACTTGACATGTCCAAGAAACCAATGGCGACCATTTAGGTATTTACAAAAAAAAGTTTCAATTTTCACAGTAAATTTCAAGATCCCTGTTTGACCACCTATTTGAAATACGAATATCGGAAAATCCTTTCTCATTTGCACATCTGGATCATCAGAGGAACCACTATTCCAAATTTCGAGTTCGTACGTTTTGTTGTTTTTGTGATGTATCTAACGTTGAACGAGTGAGTGACTAAGTGGTATTTGGCTTATATAGATAACTGGCAAGCTGAATATTATAATATTGTTTGAAAAGGTCAAGCGTTGCCGTAAGCGTTGTTTGTGATATTATGGTTGTCTTCTTATTCTGTTTGCATTATGTTTACAAACACTTATAATAAATAAATCGAACGAGTGTGCAGTTTGTAAATAATTATGACTTGCCCTGGGTGTATCTCTACCTACTCATCATCATAATAAAAATGAGACATTTTATATATTTCCCAGTCCATTTACTTAAACGTCTTGGAAACGTCCCCCGGTGTCACGTACATTATTAATACCGTTTTGGGATATCAGTGCCCCCTTCAAAAGTCCTTCAAACCCCATTCCGCTGCCCCACTGTTACCGCCGCACCGCCACCGCTGCCGCCACCATCGTCCCCTCAACTCCATCCCGTTCGCCACCAGTGCTCGAAACATGGTATATACTTGCCGGGGAAATTCGATAAACATTACGACCGCCACCCTACGCGCGGTATACCTATATACTATATTATATATATATGTATACACACACTATTACGACCACGACAAACCCTGAGCTCCCCTCGCAGTCGTCTCTCTCAAAGGCGTCAAACATATATTACAATTTTATTAATATATGAACGCGGTGAGTGCGATTTTAAATTTACTTACCTATGTGTGTATGTTTATGTTCCTATATAGCATATATTATTAATATCGTATCGACTAGCATTTCGTCTTTTAAACTAAATTGTTTTAACAACGATTATAATATAACCTAATACTATAATAATATTATGTCCAATTAGGTATATATTTTATCAATCGTGGTTTTTGACGCGTAAATGTCTATTTGAGACATCGAAAAAAATAAATCATAACTAAAGGCTAACCTGTAATTATTTTCACAGAAGAGTGAATGCCTTTCAAAGATAAAAGATAATATGTTTTTGCAATAGAAAATAAAAAAAAAATTCTCTCACGCGTCTCATATAATATAATAGTGATAGGTAGGTATACGAATAAATGTATTTAACACTTCGTCTTCTTGAGAACTTCTTCAATCCTTACAAAATATAAAGCTGAGGGCCACCAAGATCAAAAGATATGAAAATATTTAATTTTTATTCCTGTAAAATATATTATACTGCTTGTGCAAGTAATAACGAGCATGTAAAAAACAAAATGTGTATTATATTCCTAGAAAATAATATTGGTTAAGTTTCAAAATATGGTATGCATTCGATATTTATAGTTACTTTATACATCTATAAGGGCTTATTGCAGATTACTAGTATTGTCAGTCGTTATTGTAATGTTGAAGTAAAGATTATGTATTATCATAATATTAATTGCATGAAGGTATATTTGAATGACTTTTAAATTTGTGGTTTACTGCAATATAGTAATAATAGGATGTTTGGAAATCATAAATGTAAAGTCTGTAAAGGATCGGAGAGAGGCAGGATCAATGCATTAGTACTTCGGCTCGGATCTCCGTATAGTAACTATCTTATCTACAAAAACAATAAACAATAATTCAAATCAAAGTTAGTATTTATACAATTTAATATACCATCATCATTATTATTATTTCAACTTTAATTTATTTTAATATTCCACTCGATATAATGATTATCTATTAAAAGTCTTTTTTTATTTAGAGACTTAGAACTTATTTAAAATATTTTCAGATATTAGTATAGGTATATTTTAATTTTTAAATTTCTTGTATGATCGCACACACAATAAACGTTCACGTAGAGGTAGAACTTATGAAAAAAGTTAATGCAATTCAAAATTCAAGTTTATATGCTATAAATTTGTAAAAAAAACATGTTGTATCATTCCACCAAGCACTGGAATTCGGAATCAAAAAAATTGCACACGTCTGGGCAGTATTTTATTATACAACACGAGTTATGAAAGAGTATGAAAAAAAATTTAAATAAAATCGTATTCATGAAACTGCGCTCCCGGTCCGAGAAAGAGGAGAAAAAAATCTCCGAAATCCGAAACAGGACTCTGAGTCTTTCCACCTTTCGTGCAATGCAATGCATTTTGAATAAAATCATGTTCATAAATTATTATATTTTTATGCACTCGCGCACTTCATGACATTATTCGTATGCAAATGTGTATAGTATATATATTGTATGTATATCATTTAATATTTATATTATAACTATACAGCCGTGGTTGAGATTATTATTATTTAATTTGCCGAACGGTTTCAACTGCGTTTTGGCAATCTACCGCAGTTCAACCACCGTTTTAGCATGTAATGTAAACAATAAAACCGAACACACACCACTACGACGGCGAATACAACCAAATTTAAAGTACCTAATACTTACTTGTGTGTATGTCGGTGTTTAAGTCACGTTTCGGTAACGTTAGACGATACAAAGAATTATTAAAATTAAAAATCATTCAAACGCGTTCGTTTACGCCATAAATAAAATAGGCAAAGGGTAATTCACCCCCGGCATGCTTACAACCATTTTCATTTATTAATTAATTAATTTTGATTTTGATTTTTGGAGCGGTCGAGTGTACTTAAAAATCATATTTGAATTTATTTTAATCTGTTCTATACTTACAGAGTATTATGTGGCGATGAAAAAGATGAATTTCGTTTTTTACTGTAAATTATTTAGTGGATTATTTTTTTTGAAAATTTTGATGTACCTTTCTAGTTCAAAATTCGGGAACGAGTGGTTTTTCTGTTATTAAAATGTTTGTGTCTACTAAGAACTATAATAATTAGTCTTTAAAAGTGGTTTTACAAAAATATATTATACATAATATCTAGGTATTATATTATAGGTAGGTATCGGATCTATTATTTATTATATTCATACTATTTTAGATTTTTAATCATATGTTTAGAATACCTTATATATCACCGTTGTGTACTTGTGTCCATCCGTCGGTACCCATAACAGTTACAATAAATTGTTAATATTAAGGTATTTATTTATTGTCTATTACTGTAGGTACCTACATAAATTGTTTATATAATTATTATGATTGATTACATTGTATTTTTATAAGTTTACTGTTTAGAAACGGTGAATTCAGCACACTGGCAGATAAATTACTAAAATGTTCAAACTACCATAGACCCCATCAGTTCCGCAACTACATAATAAGGGACCCGTGTGCGGTATTGAGCCCCTTCCTAAATTAATTTTTGTTGTAAGTATTATACAATCTATAAGTTCCAATATCTTCAGGTCTTAAAACATGTTTTACATCAGTAAAATCTTCATTTTTATTATGATTTATGAGTGATTAAGTTTTGCGTTTTTAGAGTTTGTTCCAGGGTCCAGGGCCCCCCAAATGTACAGGATGGGCCACGGGAATAGGGACAAAAATAGACAGGTTTTTCTCAGAGTTCAATGTGGCTCATTCGATCCGTCGGATAATGCCTTTTCGTTTTCACTATGGAGCAGTGGAGTATCGTTCACCGTGTGTTTGCGTACGACGTGTTTATGAAAAACAATGAATTGGTAGTTAAGGTGAAGCGACCATTCAGACTCCGTATTCTCGGGAGTTGTTACAGTACGTTTAGGACCATTTGGTTTTTTTTTGTTAACTGTCCCCGTTCGAAGACTATCTGCCCACCTCATAATTGATTGTTTTTCCATTGAGAGCAACACCGCAACATCCGACGCTGAAGTGAAAGCTGAATGTACGCTGCACCTTAACTACTGGATTCATTGTTTTTCCACAAACGTGTCGTACGCAAATACACGGTGAACTATATTCCACCATAATGACAACGAAATGGCATTATCTGACGGATCGAATAAGCTTATCTATACCTTCCTACTCACATTAGACGTCGAGAAAAACATGTCTATTTTTGTCCCTATTCCCGTGGCCTATCCTGAATGTAATCCTTTAAGCCCGTATGCTCGGCACGCTCTGCACACCCGGTTTTTGTGGCGCTGGCCCCCATATCTATCAAATCCATTGTCATCGTGGACGAAAAATAATCCTTAGATCTCAGCACACAAAGTGAAATGGTAGCTGAAAAATTCGAATTCGTTCGAATTTTGATTCTGAGAAGTCAACGTTTTCTGAAAAATTAGTTGTTAAATAAGTTACAGTACACTTTTTAAAAACCAAAGTTTGGACACTTCTTAATTAGTACAAAAAATATCAGTAATTTGAAAAACCATGGTCTTTCAGTAGATTTAATAATTACAAAAATCAGATTTTGAATAACTGGAAAAGAAAAACTGGGTGATTTTGCTTTTCAGTGGTGACGGACGTAGGTATATGGAGAATTTAGGGATTCACCCCCCCCCCCAATGAAGTTCTATATACCCCACTGATGCTTGATGAACCATCCTGTGTATAATAGACACTATATTATAATATATATTTTAATATATACAATTAAATATAATATTATTTATACTATGACGTCGAAATTCCTTTTATTTTTTAGGTTTTCTCTTCAGTCTTCGCACATAATATGTCACAACCTCAATACTACAACTACTGTCGTACGTGTTTATCTTATACGGAGCTATTTGCCATAATATAGGTAAGTCACAGACGTTTGACAGTGCGATTGTCACGGTTCGGCCGACGGCCGCATATATAATCGATCGACAATATGCAGTAGGTATACCTGTTGTATACAATAGTGGAATAATTCGTCGACGTGTCTCTTACTCGCATTATACTAATATTATTATATTATATATTATGACGACCGTTGGTGACGGCAAAAAGATTCTCTCCGAATGAAATCAATACATCATCCGTGATACGCTCAACGCTAAATATACTGCATCTGTGTGTACGATCGTATATTATTATATTATTATACCTATATAGTGTTGGCGTTTTGTAATTTATACATTATTTTTTTTATTATTCAATCGACCAAACCGGTCGCGCCACGGCCACACACGAATAATATCGTCGTAGCCGTCATTGTCAACCGATTATCAATTATTAAATACATACAAATCGCGTGCTCGTTTGCCAATAAATAACACAATATAATATATTATAATATAAACAAATCAGACGACCCGAGAAATTCAAAACGCTGCACGCGTAGGTATATAACGATGACGGTCTCGCGTTTCTCTTAAAAAAAATATTATATTATATTTATTTATATTCAATTAGACTCGCGTCGATTGCACATAATATACGATTCAAACGGTTCTTGTCGATCTATCGATAACTCACTATAATATTATGGTTCATCGATTTTCGTTTAGTAAATATTTACCTGAATATTATAACGATATTTATACTGCAGGTTCCTACGCACATATACAATGTGCGCGTTCCATTCGAGCGGACTTTTCAGTCGGAAGTTATAGAATAATATAATGTTATTAAATCGTATTAATTTTTTTATTCTTTTAACACGTTGACACTGTATAGTACGTTGTTATGTGCGTACTGTGTTTACGAATATATGACGTTTTACATAGGTAGGTACAACTTAAAAATTATAAAATACCTACTCGAGAACGCATTTTTTTTCGTTTTTAGGGCGAGCAAATAAATCAGAAATAAAACACACTTTTAACGAGCGAAAAAATAATTCTACCGTGCCCGTTTGAATACATTATACATTGCCATGTGACAAACGCTTTTACAGAGCGAGTATATACTCATAACCGCGTAATTTAATGTGGCTTTTAACCCTTATTCGTGACGTTTGCAAACAGCAGATCATTATATAATATTATATACCTAAAAGTCATTATATTATAGGAAAATAAATCATTGTCATACACTCGCGTACGACACACAGCGCCAACGGAACGGGGTGAATATTGCAAAGGGTAGGTAGGTATGTATAGGACGTATGTGTGTACGGTTGTAAGTATATATCTATCATAAACACATACGCGTCCCCTTTGATGTCTTTCTCCTCAAAACACTCGTCGAAACGTTTCCTTCCATGTCACGAATTTATCGGCGAATTCATGATTGGCACTCAAGTTTATGTAAACACATATTATATCTCGTGTCGTTTTGCACTCTACAGCTGGCTACAATATATATTATTATTATACGTGGTAATAGATTTATATAATATTATTATCCATCATAAAATACCCACCTATATTTGCTAAAAAGACTTAAAAAATGTACTTATATAATAGAATGAAAAAAATATGGAACATTTACACCGTGGGCACAGAGACGAGCCGATTTCGAACGGATTGGGTGATGTTAATATTATATTGTATTTAAGGTACAAATACAGAATACGTCGGCCTAAGTCGCAAAGGGCGTGTGTCCAAAATTACAAGTTTTTCAGGAGAGGAAAAAAAACGTTTAAACATTTCGTCGGCACCTAAGTCCATAATTCGTAAAGGTCGTATCTCCATAATTTATTACAATGCTATTATAACTCTTAAAATCATTACATCGGATGAGATATCACAATTTCTAATCATCGATTTCATGGACAATAAAATTATGCAATTTTAGATACGAGTTTATCGTACGATGCGGATTTTTTTCTCAATTTTAATCACCGCAATAACCCGAAAAAGGAAAAAAAAAAGTCTTCCTTCGCGGCTTAGGCAGACGATATATATCTTATTACGTTCCTGTGGCGTTTGTCTACAAGTTCGCGATGATGATCGACTTTTCTGAACAAAATTGACCTTGCATTAGGTACATTTTCCCGTACACTTTTCAATACCTCAAAAGTAGTATATAGCTACAACTGCGTTTGCGTGCCGTACAAATAGCATAATAATACAATACTAAATAACATTGATTATTATTCTGTCGAAGCAGCTGCAGACGGAAGTGTACCAGCTAGAACCTATACCTATATGTATAATAAACTAAAATTGTGCTTTTATAGTTGCGCAATATCCGAATAACTGTTATGAAATTTATAATTTCAAAATATTTAACCCTCGGTCGTCGTGTGCGTATTTACAAGCTCAACAGAAGTCGCCATATTACAAGAGTATACTTATAGCGGATCACAACGATTTACGCTTACCGGCTTTCCAGAAGTGTACCTACTATGTGACGCTAAAAAAAATATATCATCGTTGACGATTAAAACGGTAAGTCGTATTGATATTATGAGATTATATCGTAGTATATAACTAATTATGATAACAATGAACGGCGTGCAGTGATACAGCGTAATTCGATAATTTTACGGTTTGGTTTTATAGCGAGACGGTACCTATGTACCGTGGGCTACCGCGTTAGTGTATATTATTAGGCAACTGGTAACTGCAGGTAAATTATCATACTTAAAATCGAACTTCAGCCGCGGTCGGTCCCCCGAAATTAAAACTCAATCGAAGGCGAAGGCGTCACCGCGCGATAATATGTATTCCAAATCAAATCTCGCATCCGGTCGGTAATAATAAATTGATGATTCACTGCGTACACACTCGATATAGTACACAATATGTACAACATATAGAAGTTACGTCCGACCCTTATATACCACACACACACACACACACACACACACACACACACACACACACACACATGTTTTGGAGGTCGTCTAGTACGACGAGCGTATCATCGCGCCAGATGCAAGACCGCCGTCTATATAATATTATATTGTATTCGGTTATTAAGGGGTTGCTGCAGGGGTCGCATCAGCAGCGTGAGGGTGTGCGGGTGTGTATGTGTGTCTGTGCGAGTGCGACTCGGATGGGGTCCACCACCCTTATATTTATAATAACACAATGTATATACGGATAGGAAGTTATTATTGATTTTATATATTTCTATCTTCGCGAACGACAATATATTATTATATATCCGCACTATACTCGTGTGCAGTATATGATGCGTATGTCGGCCATATAATTTTATTATATATTATATATATATATATATAGAGAGAACGTTTCCGAGCAGCGTTAACCCGCGACTTCCGAAAACTCTAATATCCGACCGTGGCTGTGTTTTGTTATTATAATAGTTGTGTATAATATAATATTGTAATAATAATTATTATGCGCGTTTAGTGCGATTATATTTTTATACACTGCACTGCACGCACAGGCTTACTCGTTAATCGCTCGTTAACACACTGCCCCGCGGAGAAATCCGATTTTATTATGTGCAGACGTTAAATGGTTTTAGTGTTCTTAAATAGCAATAATCGTGTGTGATACAAAACACCGTCGGAGATATATAGGTAGGTGGGTAGGTACCTATGCAATATTAATGTGCGAGGCCGACCGTTTACGCACTCGTTTTCCGACATTAAATACTGTAATATAATTTTATATATTTCAAACGGTCATTGATTTTCCTATATAGTATCGAAAGAACAATTCAGTCAGACACTACATCAAGTTACAACCTCGCTCTAAACTGCAAGGGTTGGTTGGGTAAGGTTATGGTATGCCAGTGTTCCGTGACAAAAGAATCACCCTGTTTATTATTAAATTATGTGCGTCGTGTTTACATTATACATTTAATATTATATTGGGTTGTGGTAATAGTTTGGATATCAAACAACATGGTAGGTATTGAAAAATAATAAAATAAAGGTATATATTAATAAAATATTATTATTATTATTATATATTTATTATTTACCGTATTATCGCAATGTTCACAATTATTGATCGATCTCAGATTTATCAGATAAGGGCTGTTTTCGAATAATTGTCTTATTCTCACTATTATAGTTTTATAATATATTATATTATATTATACTTTACTATATTTATTGTAATGCTAATGCTAAAACAGCCCATATTTAATGTTGAATGTAAAACAATATTTTGGATAGATAATATACTGAATATTACATTTACTTATATACTTTATGTATAATACTATTATTAAGAATTATAACTATTATTCTTATTATTCCTAGTACATTAAGTTTAACAATTTATACTTCTCGTTCAAATATGTTGATGTAGATGTGCAAATGAATGCTTTACAATCCATAGTATAAAAGGGTTGTTTTCATTAGTGATTGCTGAGTCTTCCTATATATTTACATGGATGCAACGTCTAGTTGTTAAAAATCTCCTTTGTCCGATCTAAACTATTGTAAAAATACCTATACTATTGTATAGTTGTATATTATTATGCGTTTATAAGTCAGTATTATATAAATGATGTGTTATCATTGTAATCTCAAGCGTGGTGGTTTAATTTATCAAATTATGACTCGGATGATTGCAGAATTTACTTTAATGCAATCGAAAATATTATAACATTCTACACGTATTTAAATCGGCAAAAAAAAAAGTTAGGTACCTACATTTAATTTGTCAGGTCGTTCTGTTACACCTTGTTTAGGTAATACTGGTATTATACAAAACAGGAATTCAACTGGTCATAATCGCTGGGGGATAGAGTATTCGTGGATCTCAAACTCAGCGTGTCTGTCGTTTTTTTTTTTCTATACACTTATATTATAAGGGGAGCACCCCGTCGAAGGATTATTTCGACCCCAAACTTTGTAGTCCATTATAAGCCTGACTAGCGTGCAGTGCACACACAATATGTCAACGGAATAAGACTGCTGCTGCATAATATTTAATATTATGCACCGTGAAGACGACCGTGTAATTTTTTTCCAATCGGCTTTTACCGATTTATATATATTATAGTACCTATGTGGCAGTACGAGTGGGTATATATGTGTACTCATAAAGCTGATAGCATATATATTCAAATATATAACAAACACGTGTACGCGCGTTGCAATATACCTATACATAATATATATCGGAGCTACCATCATATTATATATATATAGTACCTACGTTTTCAAATATTTACACAATTTATACATTATATACATACATATAATATACACACGGTAGGTACACACTCGGAATCCATTGAAAACACTCTCGTCTCGTATATATGCGTAGGTATATATATATATACATATGTAGGTACACACGGTTAACCGCTCCTTTTATAATATTGTGTGTATGTTTAAAAGTCTGGTCCATCTCTCCGCGTCTCTCATTTCTCGGGCGCGTGCACCGCGAACACGACTTACACAGAACTGCTTAACCTGTTGTCATAATAATAATATTATATTCACCGCGTATAATAAATAGGTATTATAATATTATTGTTATATTGTAGGCATACGATAATACAATATATATAATTCAGTGTGTATTAAACCCATTTTTCAAATTTTACACAAACGTTCGTTTCGATCGTCGTGCGATATGTATCCCTATATGTACCTACAACCGCGTATCAAGAAATCTGATATTTTAGGGGGCTTCATTTTTCCATATTATAACATATATAATATTGTAACTTCAGTACATAATCGATTTTAGTAAACATTTGATAACAAAATTAACCTTTTTATTGATATTTTAAATTTATGGATTTCAAAACGTATGCACGATTTATTTTGAATAAATCCCCTTGACCACCCCTTAATTAAATAATAATAATAATAATGAGGTTATATAATAAAGAATAAATAATATTATACGAGCACATTAAATGTCTACGTCTATAGTGTTATTATACTGGGGAACGGATTATGATGCCTTAAAAAATCGTTTTAATGCCCCATAAAAAAAAAAAACATCTTAAAATTTAACAAACAACATATTATTATTAATCATTATAATTTGATTAGAGTACCTACCTATATTATATTTAACGATTGTTTACCGCAAATCAAAAGATAATTTGACGTTTGACGATGAACGCGTGTCATCGATAAAATGTCAATCATCCCTCCAATTTCATCTTTTGATGCAATACGTAATACCTCAGCAGCACATACCAATTATTGAGATGATTATATATTTTTTTTTTGTAAACGGAGTAACATCAAATGATATAATATTATGAACAATGCCACTTAAAGGGAAAAATGTTCGCGATAAATGCATAAATCGTAATGAATAGGCACTAAAATTAAAAAAAAAAAATAAAAGATTTATTTTTAGATTATTGTTTGATGTACTTTACCTGCGTGCATATATTATGAAACACGTTTTGTGCTTTGAAAACAATGTTTTTTAGAGCACTCGGTAAAAAATGACTGGTGCCGTAAAAAATTGTTTCAGTCGTTATATAACTTACGCGTGTATATAGGCAGTACTATATATAGGTACCTACCGCGGCTATACATATACTAAGCGAAGCAAACGATCGATGTCTGCCGTCCGTCACATGCTGCGATAATATATTATATAGGCTGTGGCATTTACCAAGTTGTAAGATATGTCTAATCGGATGTAAACTTGAAGATTTATATTTTATGTATTTATAAGCATCGCTACATAAAACTGTACGGCTTAATTAAGTATATACCTGGGTAATTGAATTTTACGACGGTTTGAAATAAACTCGTTTTTTTTTCCTGAGATATATCATTATCGTTTTTAATCGGACTTAATAGAGACGTTTGTGCCACATTATAGTATATTGTATTATGTTATGATGTTTTTTTTTTTCATTTTTATTTATTATTAGTAAAGTCGTACAATTTACGCCACGTCGAAGCTATACGCACCGTCGGCTAGAACACGTGACACTAACTCAAGTCACGCGACTATATTGTAGTGATAGGTTTGAACAAAGTAAACCAGTGGTTCGCAAATGAAAACTTAGACAATTCAATTTATATACATTCGATACAGAGAAAATCGTCGTTACGAATGAATATAGAATAGACATATTGGTACAGGTCAAACGCAAACAGATCTTGGACGTTTTTCGACAACACCCTATTCGGCTCGGTAGTTTTTCCAATGCAACTCTTCGCGTATGATATGTTCAGTAAAATATTTTCTCATTTCAAAGAGAAAAATTATAATGATGACACGCAACGAATGATATTGTTTTTTAGTTTTAATATTATATATAGGACTTGCTACAACTTAGATATATCCATAGTAATCATAGTGTTCTCGGAAGTCGGAATTATATTGACCGTAGTTTTGTGACAATTTTAAATATTGCTGACAAGTTTTATACTTTGCCACTTGGAAAAATGCGTGCTCTAACGAAGTTGTAATATTCTAATATTCAATTTTTTTTTTAGATTTGTTGAGTATAATTTCAGACCTGTATGAATTATTATAGGTATTTGGTAAAAACCATTAACTTAGTAAAAACGGTATTCCTAACGATCATTTTTCGTCAGTTATTCCGGGAACCTATACCATGGTACATCATGAACAATGTGTTAATGAAATATTTGTAATTGCGTATAATATGCTCCTCGAGAGGACTGTAACCCGCCTCATTAAGAAAGTATCTTCCAAAACTCACATTTTATAAAATGGTGCTTGCACAAGTATTTTGAGATTCAAGATGATCGATGAAAATCTTTAAGTTTTGAACACCATACTCCGAATATTAAATAACGAATTGAATAAAGTTTGAATCATATAGATTTGGTACATTTAACGGGCAACAAAGTGCACGGGATCAGCTAGTGTTAGGTATATATTTTTAATTTATAATATGTACGGTATAATAACTTACTATACTTTCATCCATGACAAATTAGTCATGCTTTCATGATAATACTATTGATATATTTTTAATTTTTCTTGCATATAAATTATACTAAAATTAACAAGAAAACAATTAATTTTACATTTTTACATACTGTAGAAATAGGTAATAATGACAGATATTGTGTTTTGTGGTGCAATATGAAAGGAAATAAACATTTTTGTGATATTTTCCATTACATTTTGTGTTCTGACTTTTTGAGATTTTTGACATGTTTAGAACATTATTTTTTTTAATATTGGCAGATCATATTATTATTTTTTCTTCTATTATATAATAATTATTTTCATCTTGGACATTCACTTTTATTGATTCAATCTTTTTTAAACACATGTGCCATAATATCGTGTCTTTCAGTCGTATTATTATCTACTTCTTTTCCTATATATATATATTTTTTTTTTTCAATAAAGATCGGAGGTAGTCGCAATTGTATTTTCAATTCGTGAAATTGTCTATTTCCAGTAGTTCTATACACTCTGACATTCAGACTTAAAGTCAATAGTGTTATCGTCGTAAGTATACTTTTAGGCACGGTAGATTTTATAATCTATGTGCTTTTTGCCACTTTGGTGCATTAAAACAATTATTTACTAAAAGTTGTAACGCACGTTCGACGTCTGCTTCTTCTAATATAGTGCTATAATAGTACTGTTATATATATTTAATAATATATTTTATGAATTTAATAATCATTATTGTTCCTTACGTGTTATTTAAGTATAGCTAAGACGTGTAGCGATTTATCTATAATAGTTAATTATTATTTATTTTATAGTCTATATATTATATTATAAATAGTACCTAGATTAGGTGAGTCTACGATACCTAATTATAATCGAGTATTGGTCACCGGCCACACGGAAAAAATTTTAATAAAATATATATTTGTAGCTCAAGCTTTTAAATTATGATCTATGGATAGTATTATAATATTATTGTTATCGTACTACACAATATTATCATATTATATTCTAATGCAACGTTTATTTTTTTTTTAATTCACGAGTGCCTTCTGCAATTTTGATAATTAATAATATTTCGTGAGAAATGTGTATCAAGTCGACATACATTAAATAGGTATTGTGCACGTAAGGTTATAATATTATATACATAAAATGAAAAATGAATATAGCTCATCGTGGTGACCTGTCGCACATTTTTACACGAAAAAGGGGTCGTTTACACTACACGACTGAACGCACGATGTTCGAGAGAAATTGATTTCGCCACCGCCGACGCTTTGCCACCCCCTGTCAATCCCGCCCCTCTATTACAACCCTCCGACCATTACCCCCCCCCCCTCCTAACCATCTATGGTGGTGATGACTTCTGCGAAGAACGAGGTGTGGGTGGAGTGTGGCATTGGGTTGTTTATAATATACACTTAATTTAAAGCCTACCATATATTATAATATATAAATGCATGTACATATATGCGTATAGCTGCTAAATATTATTGTTTTGACTTCAAACGTGTGCCAATTGACTGTATACGATTTATGAGTCAACTGCCCAGTGTCGGATAATGATCGGAGAGCCAATGGGTACCGATTTAGATTCCAATTGGATACCGTTTAGGTATATAATAATTATTTCCGAAGGTTGAAATTGAGGGGTAGAAATATTGAAAAATAGCTTACTGCAGAAAGCATATTATTAACATACGAGTATACGACATTTTGAAACGGTACACACCACATTCGGTCACTCGGAGTGACACCACTTTGTACACTTCGTACAAATAAAAACACTTACGTAATACCATTGAATATAAATACTATGGATCGCTCACAGGTCCGTATTTACGCTGCACAAAAAAATTTACGAAAAATGGATGTGGCCGTTATGAAGCTGTAAGTACAAGAACCCGAGACATGCTATTCCTAAACAGGAATAGTCCATTCTCAACCAAAACTCGTATAAATATCTTTATGATGATAATATCTTTATCAACCCGATATTGATTTACGCAGGAGCTGCCTGTCTCAAAAAAACCAATGGAAAAACATTGCAGGAAACAATGGAAACCGTTAAAACAATTGGCGCAAGAACCATACTGGTGCATTCCTCGTGTACCCTGAAAATCACACTTTTAACTTCTGAGCTTAAAAAAATGGAAATTACAATCCGATCCCAAGCTACCACGTCATCTACGATAACAGCCTCTCTAAATCCCATCACATCAGGGAGCTAGGACGCGAAGACTACCTAATCCCTCGCCAATCATGAACAACCTTAAACCAAGATACATCAAATAGATTAGGTCGAATGTCAACTCGATCATCTAATAAGAACATTAAATATAAACTTCCACCACTTGAAAAAGCAACATGGCCTGGTATTGAAAAGATCACCACAGTCGTCATACAAGGAAAAGCAAAAGCAAAAATCGACCAAACATCTTCTTCAATCAGACCTTGAATCAATACAATTCAAACACTATTATTGAAGACATCGAATAATAGCCCCAAGATACAAACGCCAAAGAACCAACGCCTAACTCGTGGATTTGGTACTAGAAAACGGAAAGTACTACCCAGCCATCCAGAGGGAGGATCTAGAATTGACGGGTTGTTCCCGGGCCACCGACGATAGGACGACCACCCACACCCGGATTTAGATAATAAATAGTACTCTCCCCAAGCGCACCTTCTTAGGCCTTCGATTCGCCGATCAGGGAATAATGAACAGACGTCACTTAAATTAGCGGGCATGGCAAAATTAATCCCCCCCCCTTGTAGCTGTATTTAAAACACATAAACACATACCCTTTTGGTTTGTATAAATTAGACGTATACAGTAAACGCTCAACAGCCCGGATTCCTGAACCACTGAATCGGCTACCTCCGACGATACCTATCCGTCCCCACCCATAAATTGTTTATATATAAGTTTTCAGAACAATAGATACAAGTAAATGCATACGGTTAAATCATCCTAGCTGTATTTGTACGAAGCGGTGTCACACCGATCTGTGTACTGTTTAAATCAATGTAATATAAAGCAGTGAAAGCTCGATAACTCGAATCGGCGGAAGACAAAACAATTTTAATCTAACTACCAAAAATTTGCATGTACATATTGATGCAGGTACTAAGATACTCCTTCTAGCTATCGACAACTCGACTTATGAGAGTTATCGAGGTTCCACTGTATAAAGTAAGGCCCCGTAAAACACAACAAAGTGAAAGTATTTGCATTTATTGGGAATGAAAAATAGGAGAGTTTCTTTTTATTGATAAGAGAAACAGTATAAGTGATAAATACGTAAGTGCGTAGAAATAATATCATGAGAGTCACAGCTGTTAGCGGATATAATTAATCGTTTCACATTTTACATTTTTCCACATTTATGAGTTTGCTAATATTCATGAATATTTATTCCTGCAGGAAGAATATTAAAAATGTCAGGTACGGAATATTACTCGAGGGAACAATATAACTCTTTGGTAATTTTTTATATTTATTTTTAATACGGGTTTATTATAAAACTATATGGTATGCAATGTATAGTATAGGAAGTTTAAACTGGAAAATTAAAAATATTATTTTAATTATGTTATATTTGAGTTTCCTTATAGTCCCTACTTTTTTTTTTTAGGTATGATAAATTACATTTGGTTCGTTCTTGATAATTTTGTATTTTTATAATAATTTTACTAAGGTAGGTATAAATAATTTATGAAACACTTATTATTACAATATTTTTTTTTTTTTTTATAATAATATAGTAATTACACAATATTAATTGTTCTTCTGAACATAAATTTGGTTTAATAATTCTATATACGTTACGTTTATAGGACGGAGACATCGCAATAATATGCGTTTGTGTAAAAAGATTGCGATTCCAAACTTCGAATTATAAATATAATATAAAATATTTTCTTTTATTTCGAAAAGCATTTTAACACACTGCTAAAGTTTAAAATAAATATTGGACGAGTTTATGACGCTATCACAGTTTTTATGCCAACGATGCACATAATTTAACACGAAAGAGTATTTAAATAAATTATCAAGTGTATGCGGTGTGTATATATAATATAAAACTAACGCGATCCACAAATATTACTAGGTATAGTTTGGTAGTATTACGTAATTTGTTTTTATGTTCTATGTGTACATTTAGATAGGATACGTGTCGGTCATAATATTCAGTTCTATTAAATGTGTTCTTTATTATTTCTAGCTCTTTAATCGAGTATGACAAGATTATACGTAAATAAATAATCTCAAATCTACCTATAATTATATATGTATTTCTCGGGGGATTTCTCTATATAATATAGGTAGTTTAATAGGTATACTATATTATACGTATATACTACCGAAATTGCAGTCAGTCCGCTGTAGTCAAGTTGCAGCTGAGATGTAATTGTTGGTCTGCTGCAACTATCATTTTAATTCTGAAAATTTATCTAGATTCAAAAATCAAAGTATCTTTTCAAAGCATAATGGTTTTTGTCAAAATTTAATTTTAACCTGTACATAAATTATATTCCATTGCGTATAAGATTCCAAATATTTCAATTTCATATGATTTAGGTCATTATAGGATATATAATATTGTTGTTACTGATTTAACATTTTTAAGTTACCCTGCACTCAAATTTGAGTTGGTAACATTTTAGGTATTGAGTCGAAATTATTGGCAGTATACGCATCATCCTACTAAATGTTCATATTATTGTTCATAAATGTGCTGAGGTACAATAAAAATTTGATTTTTATGCATCACAATATTCTCAAAACAATATTACTTAGTAATTTTGTTAGTAGTTTCAAAATGAAAGTTGATATTTTTCAAAATCACAAGTACTCATGATTGTTTATTGTAAAACAGATCCCTTATTATACATTCAATGCACATACTATATCCACGCTGTCGAATGTAGGTGAAAGTCATGGTGTTTTTGCTGTAGTCATAAATTATCTACCGAATATTATTATTTATTGTATTCACCTATCATTGTTTAGTACCGAAGAAGAAAAAAATCATTACAATAATTTGAATGAGTTATCAATTATTTATCACGTTAATTGTTCAATAGCTACAATATTACATTATCACCTATGGGGTTTGTTTATAATATTAATTATTATCGTGTGAATTCCACAAAAAGCCCAAATCATATCGTAATATAGTAACGTTAATTTTTAAAGGGTTAATTGGATATAATATTAAGGTTTGTTTATAACATTCAGATTTCATATGACATATAGGTATATAATATGTTCTTTTTCCGCTCACAATTTAATAATATATATTCATTTAAGAAAAAAAATCTTGAGCGTGGGAATCACGTACATTGCTGCATCCATTTTGGACATTATCGTGATACCGATCGACCTACTTGTTGCCGAATGACTAGAATATTATGAAAACGTTAAAAAAAAAAAAGAATTTCCTCAGTCACCGTGTCCAATCTACTAAAATACGGTATGTAAAATGAAGCTCAAATAAAATATATTTTTTCAATATCATTGGGCGGATGTTATTTAATTTCCATTTTGGTGTCGATTTAACCGTAACATAATTATGTTATAATAAGCATTGCAGAGACGACAAGCCGTAGTAACAAGCGCAGCTTTCTAAATACGAGATAATTATAATTTATAATAACTATATTATTTGAGATTTTGATCTGCAATGGTAGGAATTTGTACTGTTTACATTAAAAACATCGGTTATGACATAAGTATAATGTAATGAATGAAATGCGCAATGTCAGTGTCTATATTGTTGTATAATGTATAGGTACACACAACGAAATATTAAGATTTAACAATTATTACTTTTGCGCACCCTTAAAAAAAATAAAAAGCGGAATCGATTATCTTCAGCGACGGTTCGATAAAAACGATTATTTAAATAATCACTCTGTATGAATCGAACCGATGACAGAATATTATGCATCATTTAACATTACATAAGGTACCTACCACTTTATTTTATATTTGTTGTACGCCTTTTTGTAGGTATAATGTTTGAGATTCTAGAGACGTTATACTTGGACGAAAACGATACAACTATAATATTATAAATATATAATATTATATTAGTTTATAATTTATAAAAACAAAATTTAGTTAGTATAGTAGTTTAGTTATAAAACGTCATCATAAATAATTATTTATTGGCACTCGCTTTGTGATTATTTTTTTCAAAACGAATTCATTTCGTGAAACTTAATTAATTTTATTCATCATAATGCGTTATAATAACGCAGACCACTGCAGCGAACAAGTCTGAAAAAATCGCTCATTATTATGACGTACCTTGGTAACCACTAACCACACGCCATGGTCATTATATTGTGATCAGTACCATTTACCAATTACCATAATATATTAAATCAACTGCACGCTGCCCTGTTGCCACATAGGTATTGTACAGCGTGTTTAACACGAACATTCAATCACGTATAATATTATATTTATTTCGCACCCCGAGGACTTGGTGTATAATCATTTGGGCATAGGCGTAAATATACAGGATAATTAACCAAACAAGATCACCACTCTTTTTTCGTTTAATAATTAATTTTTCAAATTCTGATCTACAGAATTTGTAAATAATACCTATATACTTAAGGGGGCTGGAGCGTGATTAATTTTCGGTCGCATACATAGCTCACGACTTCAATCACTACGCCCAATATAATGGTCTAATATCAATTTTGAAAGCAGATTTCAATTCGTCACTAAATTATCTATGCTTTGACAATTTCATTTTTCTGATTTTTCTGATTTTTATTTTTTTTTTACTAACAAAAACAGTAAAAATAGATGATATTCATAATTCAAATTTAAATAAATTGATATAGAATATGAAAAATGTACGACAGTTAAGGCATAGTAAATTTAGAGGAGAATTCAGATCTGCTAATTTAAATCTATACATCTTACTGAGCGTAGTGATTGAAGTCACTGGCAGTATTTTTTGAAAAAAAAATGTTTATAGTCTTATAAAGTAATATGTGGGGACATGTGCATGCGAGTATTTAAATTACAGACGTACATGTTATCCGCTCACTATGATGCCCCTATACAACTTGTTCGGTACTACGAATTACACACACTAATGTTCATTTACTTTCAACACAGTATTCACAGAAACCATATAAACTGAAATATAAAGTGCCTAGTCTTTACTCCTTAGAATGGATTAAGCCCCAGCCCCCTTAAAGACCATATTTTCAAAACCCTAAGGATACTTACATGTTACAACTTGAAACATTCGATTAGGTACCGAGGGTATCCAAGGGTATATTCCCAATAAAACAGCAGTAGCTAGAAAATACCATTTAATAAACATAATGTAGTGACGATTTTCTACTAACAAATACTATTATAATACTGAGGTATACCAGCTGAAGGTGTAAGAAAAATACTGAGAAACTCTTGCTTTGTTGTAAAAAAATGTTACACGATTGCACATTTTAATACAATATTGTAAACTAGATTAAATTACTTAAATATATTTACACCTACAAAGTGCATCCAACAATATTATAATATGAAATCAACAGTTATTATGAAAATAAAATCTGAAGTAGGTACCTATTTTAATATGTACACCGAATTTTTGTTTTCATATTCCTTATGTACACCGACAATTTAATTTCATATACGTTTTTGCACATTTTGGAATTGCATGTATTTCGGTATTATAGGTGTATTATACATTTTGGGCAGAATATAAGCTCCACCTATCGGCATATTCATGTAACAACGAAATATTATATAGTTACTATATTATAATATTATATAAATGTGTTACGTCGCGAACACACCGAAGAAAAAAATAAACATTTTCTTGTATTGAAATTAAAACGTAACTGGACGATAATAATAATAACAATTATCGTGTTCATTAATTATCGAGGTCACTGTTCCGTTAAGTATATATTATTATAAAAATAATAATAATAATAATATTATAATGTACGGTTTTCTGCGCAATCAAATGCTAAGCGTGTGTCTGTGGGCATTGTTCTGTGACGGATAATACATGCTCGTCGTTTGTATAATATAATATTATAACATGTAATGTATATAAGTATAATAGGTGTACACATCATGATTATATGATATAGGAATTGGATCGTTTCCGTTGAATGCGATGATTAGGGGGCGAGGAGCGGCGCTCGCAGGAAAAGGAGAAGGACGTGCGGAATAGGAGTACTGTACATTATAATATTATTCGTACTTTGTTGTAGCAGACGGTTAATCGTATACACTGCAACAGTAATACTATATTATAACGTCATATGAGCACATTATAAAACGTTTCGTTGTACCTGTGACGTGTGTAGTATAAATCTATAATGAATCCAAGCACGCTGCCGCGGCGATTGAGTATCGTGAATTCATAATATAGCATAATATTTTAGAAGCAGTGAAAGATTTATACATATTTTTTATACCACAATAATTATTTACAGGAAAAGTATACGCAATACTTTATTCACTTGATATAACACAACTTACCATCACGCCAAACGTCATTTTCCCCCTTATTCGATTACCTATAGGTACATTTAATATATTCAAATTATCGGTAGGAGAAGGACGCGCGAGAGCGGAATAATAGTAGCAGATATTAATATATTATTCGTACTTTGTAGTAGCAGACGGTTAATCGTATACACTGCAGTAAAGGTGGCAGATTTATAGGGGGGAGGGGGTTCTTCGGAGCTGAATACCCCTGCACCGTTCACATGTCGAAATGTTTTCTTTTTTAAAATATAAATTACTTAGGTATAAGTTTTTACGTAGGTATAACTAAACGTATTACTATGATGGATTGTATATTACCACAGAATAGGTTAAATTTGTTTTTAGGCGAAGTTGTTCGTAACTAAGGAGCATTATTATTTATTAACAAAATATTATCCACCATAAATAAAATCCTAGACCACTGTGCAGTAATACTAGGTATATTAAAACCTTATATTATACGCACATTATAAAACGTTTCGTTATACCTACTGACGTGTATCTATATCATAAAGTATCCAAGCACGTGGTCGTAGCGATTGAAAATTGCAGATGTAGGTATAATACAATATCTAGTTTGAAGCAGTGAACTTCGATTAATGGTGAGATTACTGAGATTACATTTTTTCAACACACATCGCAATGGACGGAGCAGGGTTCCCATCTTCCACGTTCAGCAATTAGCATTATCTAATAAACTCTTCGATTATATTGATAATTTATTTTAACAATACCTATGCCCAATATTTTATTTTATTCAATGCTGATTTGAAAATCGTATTTTTAAAGATATAAATATCAATATCTTTATACGAATAAGCATAGAAAAAAACCGATTCCCTGGATTTTTCTATTTAGCCATGCAAGTATGCAACTCACCCATATAGTTTCCCTCAAACAAGCCCCTCCGCCCATTCAATTATTCCACTATAATATGCATACTTGCATATTATTATACTAACACGCTATTTATAATTATAATTGTAGTCGAAACACTCGGTGAAATATTATACGTCATGATTATGGTCGGTGTAGTATCACATAATATAAATATTATTATGAACGCGTGTTAAAGTATCTCTACCTAACGAGAAAAAATTTATGTGAGCGATAAAGTCTCGTAATGCACCGCGTTCGAATATCTCTAAACGAACGCTCATTATAAATAAAAATATTATTGTGCTTGTACCAATCGATCGCTTTTAGAGTTCTAGACGGCCATTACGTGCTGTTCAATTACACGCATTTACACGTCTTCATATTATTATTGTAGGTAAATCAAACCTAAATCGTCAGAAAATGCAATTCTCATCGCTGGTTTTTATAAATTTTTTACAGCCGTAAAATCTTATGACGATTTTCCCCCACGCGAGTTACGACCCATAACATAATGTGTATACGACGTATAATGTACGGACCTATATTATGATAAACGTAACAATTTGAAAATTAAGTATCATATTATCGATGCAATAAATACCGACACGAAAAACAGATTATGTTCTGGTACATTAATTGTATATATTATATTATTATATTTGATAGTCGGTAAATTCACAATGTAATAATAATATATCGGCCACGGTACAACTGTTCCGAATTAAAGTAGTAAGTTGTTATCCATATGATCGTCAGTCGATCTTTGTATTAGATGTATCTTTGTTTTCCCATATCGCAGTAACAAGTTATTCCGGAGGGGAATTCTTCTAGAAAACTCGAGATGCACCATTATATATATATATATATATTATATACACGAGGCATTCCATTACATAATAGAATTTCGAAACTAATTCGGAAACAATTGTACTTCAGTTGTTCTCTCGTCGCAGATTATAATCTGCTGCAATGTATATTATACTTTTGTATAATATATACCACTGAGTACCGACTAGTGCCACGATGTTTTTATTGCGTTTTTTTTTTTGTCATGTTTTCGAAAATAAAAATGTATCAGAAGCGGATGATGATAAAAACTGTACACGCGATAATCTTTCTTATAAAATCGGTTGCGATCCGTTTGATTTTTAATGCGATTGCAGAAAGAAAACGTCACTTATCGAATAGAAAAACTTTTTCGTACATATTAAAATTATTATGTTTTTACGGTTTCAAAAAATTTCGTTAAAACTTTTTTTATTTTGAACTCAGTTTCAGTGTATGATATTAAATAACACTTAAAATTTAAAACGAATACATAGGTACTATGAAATATTAAAATCACAAGTGTTGTACCTATAGCTTTAAATCTGTGATGAATTTAATGATCAGTGATCTACTGATCTGATGGCCATTATAATATAGGCTTAGCTGCAGTTTTATTTGTATCTATATTTTATCTATACTTTTACGATTACCGTGTTATTATGTAATTTATATAATATAACCTATTTACGTGGAATCTTGTTTTAAATTTTCAATCCTTAGCCATAAAATTTTAAAAATTTTTGACTACATAATAATTATTCAATTTTAAATGACGTGATAAATGTTATCAAAATTTAAACTTTAAGGGAACGCATGTCACGTATTTTTCATACGTTTTAGATCAATAATCGGTGATAATTTACACATACTTCCGAAAGTCCGAATTTAATTTTTAATATAATATGTATGAATTCTTTGGCAAAATAACAAGGTTTTCTAAGACGTCGATTTTTGTGGCGCAGGAGGGTTGAAACGACGGACGTGTGCTGTTGATGATCGGATGTTTTTTAGCTGATAAGTGGTGGTCCTGAAAAGGACCTTTTTAATGATATGTAATTATAAGGGAAGTACTATTATTACTTCTTTTCGGGAGCCCCGGCGGTTTTGACTCGTTTCTTCTTCTTTTTCGCCACGACGGCCTCCACCATTTCCTGCTTGATAACGACGTCGGGCAACTTGAAACGTCCCGAAGCGCCGGAACCCTTAGTCTGGACGATGGTACGATTGGCGACGGCGCGTCTCAAAAACCTCCCAATAGAAGGTGCCAACTTAGTGGCGTCGATTTTGTAGTTGACGGCCAAGTATTTCTTGATAGCTTGCAACGACGAACCATTCTTCCCATTCAGCCCTCTGATGGCCGAGAGAACCATCACGTCAGTCGACGGATGCGACTCCTTCTTAACATTAGTCACCGCCAACTTCTCCACGGCGGAACACTCTCCTGATGACGTCGACGCGGCGACTGGAGCCGTAGTACCGGCGATTGGAGCCGTAGTCTCGGCGATTGGAGCCGTAGTCTCGGCGATTGGAGCCGTAGTCTCGGCGATTGGAGCCGTAGTATCGGCGACTGGAACTGTAGTACCGGCGACTGGAGCCGTAGTAGCAGCAACTGGAACTGTAGTACCGGCGACTGGAGCTGTAGTACCGGCGACTGGGGCCGTAGTAGCAGCGACTG
>WHPZ01588535.1:0-12196 GCA_016617965.1 Macrosiphum rosae
TCGCTGTTCTTCCAACCATTTCGGCAATAAAGTTGTCAACTATGGTCACGCGCACAATTAATACGAAAATAAATTATTAGAATAAAACGATTACAAATTTAAATCGATTTTTATTTAAATGTATAAGTCACTGGTGAATGGTGAAGTAAATAATCAATAATTATATGTATAACACTGAGAGTCGCACAACACAGTAAATGACAGTTATAATATTTCGTTCAATGAATCGCACTGTTACCGCTTAGAATTCAAACTGATGCCGGGCGGCGCGCGTCTAGCGTTTATATATCCTACCGCTGTTCGAGAAGCTTCGATACGTTTCGCGAGCGCCGAGCCCAGCCGTGACCGCCGCGCCGTCTGCCCGTCCCCCTATTGTACCATTTATTTCAATAGCTATACCTTATACATTTAATGCAACAATGGTGAATGGTGTTATAGAACATTCGAGAGTTTTCTCCGTCTTTCTCGTTACTTGTTATTTTCATTGGGTTACTCTGTACTCACCATTAAATAACTCAATTTTTAGATTCTGAGCGGATCGATGAATGTAGTATTGAGTTTAAAATAATGTGCTTTTAATTTTTTTGTCCGTCATCACCGTTGGGGGAAGTAAAACTGCTTCGATTTTCTTCAACAGCTATTATTGTGTTTGATAGGAAAGCGAATTTTGTCAAAAGTATAGTTTTCTAATGTGCAGGGAAAAACAAAACAAAAATTAAACAAAAACGGTAGTTTTCAACTACCTAATTAGATTTTGGTTTTAGCCGTTTTAGGCGTGAATCAAAAATAAATGACAGTAAATACATGAAAATTTCACTGAACATTAGCATTTTCTATACACGGTAAAATATTCAAAATATTTTAACTTGGTTTGAGCTGTTTACGGACATATTGAGTTTCCAATTTCTTTCGTTTTTTTCTTGATAAATATAAAAATTTTATTTATTTTTTCTCAAAATGCTTGAAAATTTAATACAATCCTAATATATTGTTACAATGACAAATGAAAAATATTAAAAATACACAGGCACAATTTTTTTTATAAGTATTTAAATTTAAATAAGTCAAATTAAATTTTTTTGAATGTTTGAAGTTCAAATTTTTACAACAATAGATATTCATTTGATTTTTCAAGTAACTTTTCTTATTTTGTTGTAATTCAAAAAAAAATAACAGTAGACACTTAAAATTTATATAATATGTTTATTTTATCAATTCCCATACTTCATAAATTTTTTAAAATATTTTTACTTTTTTCTAACATTTTAGATACATTTTCAATTTCCAATTGTTTTAGTTTTTGTTTCTATAAATGTCCATAAAATTATATTTTCTTCGTATATTTTAGCTATAGCTAATCAGTAATCTATAAAGACGTCTATGAATATATGTAATGCCGTAATCCTTGCTTACTAGATTACTACAGAGTACAGTTGATACTTGATAAATATTAAACAAAATAATTAACAATAATAAGGCAATGGTGATGTGAGGAGGGCTTCAGTTGGAAAAAACAAACACTAGGTATTGAAAAAAATTACATCTTAATGATTAGTACAGTATATTAAACATTTTATTACATTAAAAATAAATTAACATAAACAAATTACATAATCATACACCTAACTTAACCGTAATCACATAAATGGAATGATTAAGTACCAGCTACATATTCATAAAAAAAAAAAAACACAGATAATCAGTCTATTAAATGCATAATAACAGTATGATAAACTATTCAAATATTAAAGATATTTTTTCAATATACTTTATAATATAAAGTAATATGCGTAATATTATGTTTATAATTTTGAACAAAACAATTAAAACAATAATAATATGTCTATTAAACTATATTATACTATATATTACAAAAAAAAATGAGAAAAGAAACAGTGGTAAAAATGAGTTATGCCACACTAGGTACACAATAAATATCATGTAATATTATATATACCGATGGAAATATTATTTTAACACATATACAAAAGATAAAATTTCTTAGTTCGATAACAGGCAATGAGCATTTCAGTCCCACACAATAAAGAGAATAACAATATTAATATATTATATTAATTTTAGTAATATTATAAAGCGGTTGCTGAGGTATCTATAATTTGTTAATTAGCGAAAATATTTCCTATTGATTTTCTATTTATTCAATTATTTATACAATGTACTTAATAATACAAAAGTATAATAAATCTTTCCTTAAATATAATTTTTTTGGTAACAATATTTGGTTTTTGAAATACACATATACATAATATAAGCCCCTAAACCAACTAGAAAAAAAACAAAAATAATCTGATAGTAATTAGTATTTAGTCTTATATTATATTTTAAATGCCAAGTAATTAAGTATATAGTATATAAGCCGACCCAGTCTTGATGAAAACAAAAAATGTTTAGTTGAAAATATTTGTCTATTGATTAATGATAGAGATTAGTATTTAGTAAACTTACAATGGAATAAATTTAAATGTGCTAAACATAAAATGTAATTATAAAAAAAAATCCAATTATTATTGTTTAACGATGGAAGTTTTAAATTTTAGTAATATTAAAACACGAGATTTCATTAATATAGTTAAATAATCAGAAGATTTATATAAAATCATAATGATTTTGTATATAATTTAAGATTGGTCATAAGTTATCAAAAATAAGAAAAAGAAGAAAAAGTACAAGAATTATTGAATTTTATGAATTGTTCTATTTAAGTTTATGAAAAAATAATTATCATGAACTACTAGGCCAAGAATTATTCATAAATAATTAAATTCGCTAAAAACACACATCAGAGAAAAACATTGATATCAGTTTGATACTTATTTTGGGGCTATGAGACCAGCAAGCATATCAAACGAATTTCCATCCGGTCTGACATCTATAATGTCTCCATCTTCTGAACGAACCCTCAGAAATCCATGGTCATCCAGTCCTATCACCGTGGCTTTGAATGACGATTTGTTTGGTCGAAGCACTGTTACTACAGTATTACTAATAGAAAAATACACATAGATAATAATATGTGAAGCTCGATAATATGGTAAAAAAATAAAATAATTTTTACCTATGAAGCCAATATTTGTAGTAAAGATCAAATATAATGTCTACATTGCCATTTTGAACTTGATTCAATAGCCTTTCGAGTTCAGTAAATACGGTGGCAAAATATTGTTCATAAGTCAATGTTTTAAGTTGACTTTGAGTATTTGCATTATGTTCAATGATTATGTCGTTTATGCAAGTGGTAGGTAAATTGTTATTTAAATTTACACCACATCCTGCAAAGTGAATTATACAAAATAAGCAACAATGCATCATCAATTAAACTGTATCATTAGCAAAATAATACCAACCAATAGAACAGATGGCTATGTTTCCAGCGGCAGAACTGCTGATGACTAAACCACCGATTTTTGCATTTCCTCCAGCGTATATATCATTTGGCCATTTTAGACCGAGATCAAGTTTCTATAAACAATTTAAATATTAACTGGGATAAAGTACAAACAATACTATTCCAATATTTACATCATAGCCACCGGGCAGTGAACATATGGCTGAAACAACTGACAATGCAACAACATGTTGTAGCAATGCTAGTCTCTGACCAAGCTTTGAATCAAACGGAATGTGCAACTGTACAGAAAACATGGCACAGCCACTTGGACTCAACCATTTATTACCGCCTCTACCTATTTAACAAAAATTAGAACATAGTTATTAATGTACAAATTTTAAAGCAAATATACAGCATATGGTCCTTTTTTTGTAATTTTTATAAATAATACAATACATAATAAGTTAGTAGTTTTACCAATTCCAGAAATTTGTTGTTTTGGAATGACTACAAGCCCATGCCTGGATATTGGATCGTTTAAAAGCTTCATGGAAGATGACATGACTTCTCCAAATATTACTAGGCGTCCTAATTCTTCAGTATGGAGATTCTATAAACATTCAACTATATATTCAAATATAATAACAAAAAACTAGGAAATATAGGAATATTTGTATATCTTTTTCAATGTGATCATAATATGACTTTAAAAGCTTTTGGACTCATACATTTTGTGTTTTGTATCAGTTGATGTAATTTTTCTTTTTTCTTTTTCAATTGTTTATATTTAACATATTTGTACATTTGTATATAGCTACACACTAATGGGCCATTGAAAACTGCTTTTTAGGTTTAAGTTAGAAATAGTATGATGAAATTAAAAACAATTAATTGTTAAATTGATTTTTTGCAGTTATTATTTTTATTTTTATTCAAAAATGTATAGCACACAATACACATATCATTCCAAGATATCACTCATTCTTATTCCTTTTAATAAAAATATTATAAAACTAATAAGGGGATTGTATTTGTTTCAACATTTAATTAAAATAATGTCATAATATGTAACTGTATTGGTAATAATGATATGTAAGGCTTACTTTGAAATAATCTTCTCCACTGAAGTTCATTGGGAAATCATTGCAAATTACAGGAACGGAGTATTCACTAGCTCCAATACACATTTCATCTTTTGTACAAAACTGAACTTTTAAGTCTTTCAATAATAACACATTATTTTTTGACACTTTTCCATTTAAAGAAGTTAAAAATGTAACCTTATCCTATAAATTAAAAAAAAATTTAAAAATGAAGTATTAAGGATAAAATTATATATTATATTCTACAACACACATTTTCAGTTCCCAGTAAATAAGCGGGCGTGTGTTTTGGTTCTTGATCACAGGACACACAATCCAGTCCCAAATGGGTGCTCAACAAATCTTTAATTAATAGATACCTATCCTCGGTAGTTGAACGGCACTCTCCGTTTTGATGGGGATCGATTTCCAAATGCACCTAAGGTAGTTATAGTGTTAATATATTTACCTATATACATTATAAAGATTTTATGAGAAAGTCAATGTCAATAATTACTTGAGAGAAAATGACTTTTCCTCCGGATGGAGCTGTTGCTAAAATTAAACTTGGCGTTTCCCAGGTATCTTCGGCAGCCAGAACTTCGATGTCAATGGTATGATGCTTGTTGTTTGTATCAAACATATCCACAATGTCTAAATTCCTGTCTTCTTTAACACTAACATATTAACATTTTAATTTTTTTTATTGCAATTCAATTAGTTACTCAATTAAATTTTAAGTCTTTACCCGTTTTCTGATGGAAAATGATCATTATTGGGTATGCTGGGTTGATAACAGAGAACATGGTGCAAGAGAGATGTTCGCATGGACAATGGACGGTACGTGAAGCTGACTATGTCATCAGAACACACTTCAGCTGTACTAAAAGCAGTTGGGAGCAGTGTTCCAAGAAAATCAGAACACAGGCATAAGATTCGGCCCCCTTCTGTTAACAGGTATTGCTCAAGCAATGGATAAAGTTCATCAGGTACAGCACCGTACACAACTACCATTGTGGCCTGCGACGTCCATGGTGAATGAAGCATTTTATCTAAGCTCAAAGTATAGATTGTGTACCTACATAATAAGTAAATAATAGAGTGTAGACATTTAATATTTTAAAACAATAAATCAATAATAATAATATTTATTTCTTGCAACAATAATAACCAATACATTTTATAATTTAAAACGGTTTACAATATTGCAGCACCCCCTAAAACCTTAACTTATGATAATAAAGTATTATTATACATAGTAAAATAAAATGTAATTATTTGTAACCAACATTATTATTAGAACTCGTTAAAAAACCACTATATTTCCAAGTTATTATTAATAAAAATAAATTATTTGATTAGTGTTATTCAATTAAATATTATTGTAGTTAATTAAATTAAGTTTTGTTTTTATTTCAACAATTTATTATTTTACCTGTATCTATGCAAGACTGACTCCAATGAATGCTGAATTTGTTGTGCGCTGGAAGCACTGTCACTAAATATGATAATATTTGGTGGTTTTCCAGTTTTTGATTCACCACTATGCTGTACTGGTGTATGACATCGAGGTCTTGTTTCAATACTGTTACTAAAATCGGAAAATGATCGATGACTTCTCATCATTGAAGTATTTAAAGAGTTACTATATATCCCAAACACATCAGGACTACTTTTAATTGGTTTCATCCTGGAAAATAAAAGAATACAAATTATAAACCATTAAAAGAAATATTTTCAATGGTATTTGCTCGCCTATTTGGTGCTCAGTTAAAATATTCATACCCGCTTGACATTTTTGTTTCATTTTCTTCAATCGGCGTGAGAACTATTCTTCGAAAACTAATAGACTCACTGGAACTAGTTGAAGCACTCTCATAATCATATTCACTATTTGATTTTCCATTTAATCCATTGTTAAATTGAACATATTGTAAGTGATTATCTTTTGGAATTTCCAGTTCAGGAATAGTGTTCTTATCAATTTTACTCTCAGTAAAATTTTCTGATATAACATTTTTTACAATGGTGCTGTCAACTTCATCTTGTTCATTTTCAATAACAACATAATCGTCCATATTTATTTCATTATCAGCTTCTCTTGACAATACTGCTGAACTGAAAATATTTAGATGACTCATTAGAAAATTATGAAAAACAATTTAAAACTGGTGAATAAATGTTACCAAAAGTTAATAGGTTTTCCAGTTTTTAACACATTTTTTGCAGCCACAGATACAGCATAAAGTGTGTCACAGTAGTTTTTCCACTGAACAGTTGTTAAATTGTTGATAATACCTATGTGAAAAATAATTTTGTAAAATTGTCCTTATAAACATTAACTACAATCAAATTTACCATAATTATCATGTAAACTATAAACAAAGTCAATACTAGAAGCAATTGATTCATTATTTTCAATATCACACGGTTGACCTTCAACTTTTACAGCTAAAAAAAACAATAGTATACAATTTTAAGCAGTTATAAACAATGTCTTTTAAAAATAATTTTTAACTGACTTTGTATTCGTAGTAATTCCATATGGTTTCCCAGATACAGCGATTTTGAATCAGCCATAAAACTACTGGTAAGCTTAGCAAAATGATCCAGATCAGTTTCCAACAATAAACCAAAATTTTCCCCGGCATTCCATGCTTTAGGCACACCAAAATCTTCAATCTAAAATAAACAAAATATATTAATATATAATCATTTAACACCATATAAATAAAAAAATTGTCAAGAGCTAATTTAACTTACGAAACATTTCTCCATGTTTTGACGACCATTGAACATTCTGTAAGTGGCTTCAACCAATAAATGAAGTTTTGTTTCTAGACTTAAAGTTATTGGCTTGTGTGTATTCAAGAGTGCAGGAAATGTAATAGGGTTATTTGGAATAAGAATCCAACTATCCACATTCAATATTTGCTGTTAAAATAAAATAATCTAATTAAAAAAAATCTATACAAAAAAAAATTAAATACGTCAATATTTTAACTTTTAAGTACATCATATTTGAAATTTATCAGTACAATTATATTATAAATTATTAATATTCTTCTTTGCTCCCAACTGTATGGGGTCACTCTCTTTAATTAATTCCTATTGCCTTTTCTAAATATATACACTCCATACAGAAATTACTTTTCTTCACCCACTCACTGTACTTCTCCACAATCTGCCTCACACAGAATATTGGTTCCATCATTAATATTCCTGACATAGATTCAAAATGATTCCTCAAAATCGTAGTCTCACTTCTTATCCTCTTTTCCTGAAGTTTCATCCTATGACTCGTATAATGTATACATTATTAATCAAAACTTATATTGTAATATAGTTCAAATCTAAATCAAGCAATCTAACATTGTTGTAACATCTAAATATATATGAATAATATTACGTTACCTCAGGGAAAACTGAACACGACCTTTTGTGCCCAACAAACGATAGGATCTGATCGAGCTGAGCAGACCTAGCATCTTTGCAACTGTCTGAAGTAATGCCATGAGGTCTTATGGACAGGAATATATCACCATTTTCTTTATTGCACAGGTCTAAAATGACAATTCCATAAGAATGAATCAGTAGAAAAATTTAAGTAGAAAAAAAGTTATTTAATACTATACATACTTTCGTTGTCTAATCCTAAAAAATCCTTTTCTTTGTATAGCACTAGAGTCAAATTGTTTGAAAGGTATTTTTTCAAATTTGATTTTATATTTGATAATCTATATGATTGAAACCAATTGGTAGCCATATAATACAGCGTCAGCAGCATTGTCTCTTTAGGATACCATTAACAGAACTCGACAATTTCAATTGGTAACATTAGTTTTACCAATAATAACTACCCAAAATGGCAAAATAAAAATTAATTACAACAAAACTTGTAATTTGATGAACACCATAATAATAACTATTATGTTTACACTAAGGAATTGAATTTGTAGAAGGTCATCCGTGCACTTACTTTCATCTGGACGAGACAATTATAATGATGATAAGTAGGTATAATATATTAAATTAGGCTCGAAAAAAATACATTTCACACTACATGACTACATCCCATGCATATTACATGGGTAGCCTTATTAGCATGACATTCAACTGACTTTAAACCGATAACTGGCATATTGGCATAATCACCAATCAAGAATACCAGCACAGAATAGATAAATCAGATTAGGAATTAAAGCATAATATTCGATAGTGGTTGATCGTTTTCGATATGAGAAAAATTACATAATATTTACTATATTTTATTTTTATAGTTTTTACATTCATATAAGCATATTGTTCTGTGATATAAGTTGGGTACAAAATAATAAAATCCTTGATAATATAATCACAGGTGTGCTGTATCTAGATGGCAGCACAAAATAATATGTTGCATATTATAATATTTGTTAAACTTTATTACTGTCTTTTTGACTTGGCATAGAACATCTGAACATGTAACAAGTGTCGTGTACATAGACGCAAATAGGGGAGGGGCTTTTGGGGCCAAGCCCCCTAAAAATTTACGTAGACTCCCCAAACTTTTCCTACAATTTGTTTTAAACATACGAAAACTGTAAATGATCATCTAATCAATTGTTTTTATTTTTTTTCCGAGAATGTGTGGAATTTTAATTCGGTACCATCGTACTGACGAGGAGTGACGACATATCTATTTTGAACTAGGTACTTGAACTCCTTGAACAGAATACTGAGGTACATGAACGGAAGCGTTCGTCTTGTGTCATTGGATAAGGTAATATGCCGATTAGCATAATATAGTAGGTATCATAGACGATAGACCTATATATATTATGATTAGGATTTAATTAGACCAGAAAATTTTTTCGGGGTGGGGAGGAGTTCAATAACACGTATATTGAATTTAAGTTTTGATATTTGGTTAAAAATAAGACGTATTGAAAAAAATTGGGGGGGGGGTTCAGTCCCCCTGGTTGTAGCCATTAAGAGGGTGATTGGTCAAAATATCGAAAATATCGAAATGGATCCGTTTTTACGAAAATTAGTAGACTACACTTGACTTTCTAATAAAATAAGCTCAAATATCAAATTATTTAATTAGCTCGTTTGTATATAGCAACAACATCAAAAAATATACTGCATAAATATTAGTCAAATACTCAAATAATATAAAATAAAATGCATAGTTAAAATGTAAAATAATTTTCAAGCATTTTGCATACCCAACGAATTAACTTGGGTACATTAATTTATTTTATATTATTTTAATATTTGACTAATGTGTCTGTGTGTGCAGTATATTTTGTAATATTACTACTAACGTAATTTAGGTATATAATTAATTTATATAATATATAATAATTTATATTTAAATTATTATTATATATTAGGTATATTTTTATAATTAAATAATTTGATATTTGAGCTAATTTTATTAGAAAGTAAAGTGTAATTTAGGTAGGTAGATACTCATTTTCGGAAAAACGGATAAATTTGGATGTTTATTGTCCTTGGGTATTTTGATCTGGATTCCATAAAAAGTCACAAAATGTGCATTTAAAAAATAAAACTTAATGCTGGCAATCCGACATAATCACATCGTTATAGATTATCTATCTATTAATAAAATATTAATACACTGCAATTTCACCTTATCGTCTTAACGACGAGCTTCAAGCGCTTTTCTGAAAAATTTGCACCCGCTGACAGTTCAAAACCATATTATACGACAAAAATTAAAAACAAATATATGTTTTGTATTAATTAAAATAAAAACCTCAGTGGAGATAAATTCATAGAATTATTAATTAAGTTAAAATATGTCTCCAGAAGTATAAAATTGAAGAAATATGCCTTAAAACAAACAAAACTCAAAATATGTATTTATATATGCAGAATACAATTTCAAAACTGCTTTGTGAAAGCATGAAACTTATTTGTTTCGCCTTCTGCTATTTTGGTGACTGTGCAAAACAAATATGGAAATGCTACAAGTCCTCTGCTTCAATTATGACCATATTGTTCTATGATTATGACTTAAGTGGATTTATAAAGTGGATTAACAAACATTTTAGTCCGTGGATAGTACTATAATAAACGGGTGTTTGAAACATGTATTCTATTTCTATATATTTATAAATTATATACATTTCTGCATTATTTTGTATTTAATATAATATTTAGAATAATAATATTATGATCTAAACCGTGTTTGGTGAATATTATTCCAAAATTATTAGGAGGTAGGTAAATTTCAAATGGTCACACTGGTCATGTAAATGTTAGGTTATGTTTTTATAATCAAATTTATTTGCATTATCAGTGTTAGTTTGCAGAATTTCATTTCTAGAGAATAATAAAAAAGCCTGATAGGTAATTTTATTCAAGTAATAACTATACTTTTTCGTTCCTTTAATTTTTATATTAAAATAGGTATTTAGAAAGCTCTTTAATCACAACAAATAATTCACAATGAGTTCAATTGGAACTGGTGTAAGTATATTATTGTTTTGATTTTTTCAACGGCAATGTCCATTTTACATTTTCGATTGTTTAACGTAATTTATTATGTACAATTATTAAAATTAAAGATGGTGATGATATTTCATTACATTTTTAGATTTCGTAAAATAAAATACATGTGAAATATTTTCTTTACAGTATGATTTATCAGCATCTCAGTTTTCACCCGACGGTCGAGTATTTCAAGTTGAATATGCTTTCAAAGCAGTTGAAAATAGCGGGTAAATACCATAATATAGCTATTTAATTATTATATTATTTTTAATTGGATCCATAATTTGTATATTTTGTTAGAACTGCCATAGCTTTACGTGGTTCTGATGGTGTCGTTTTTGCCGTGGAGAAGTTGGTCACGTCAAAACTTCATGAAGATTGTACAGGAAAAAGATTGTTCAGTGTGGAAGATCATATTGGAATGGTAGGTTTTGAAATATACAATATGTATTTTACTACTTTTAGCCCATCATATAATAATATAACTTTCCAATTAGGCTGTTGGAGGATTGACTGCTGATGCCAGTGCAATATTAGATGTCGCACGTGAGGAAGCGAGGTCATATCGTCAGAATTACAGTATGCCCATTTCATTGAAATATTTAAATGAACGAGTATCCATGTACATTCATGCTCACACATTGTACAGTGCTATTAGGCCATTTGGATGTGCTGTTATTATTGGCTCTTATGATCCTAAGGACGGTCCTCAAATGTATATGATTGATCCAGCTGGAGTATCGTTTGTATGTTTTTGTTTATTTCTTTATAAATATTGTTAAATATTGAATTTTTTATTAAACTAATTACAAAAAACCAGTACCAACACAAAAACTGTTGGTTCTAGTTCAATACGGTTACAGTACCTACTTGTATTAAAACTTTTGATATTAATTAAAAAAAACTGTGCTCTATTAATATATTTATAAAAACTTAAAATTTAACTTCTCACATTTATAGTTGTTTGTAATTTTAGGGATATTTTGGATGTGCTATTGGTAAAGCTAAACAAACAGCCAAAACTGAAATAGAAAAGTTGAATATGAAGACAATGACATGTAAAGAATTGATTAAAGAAGCTGCTAAGATGTATACAAATATTTGTTATTTTGTATTTGTATGGGAATGACAATTTATTTATTTATTTTTAGAATATACATGGTGCATGATGAGTTGAAAGATAAACAGTTTGAACTTGAACTTAGCTGGGTTGGTAGCCATACTAATGGAAAACATGAAGAAGTTTCAAAAGAAGTATTTG